>ML778212.1:359129-386506 GCA_009831015.1 Picea engelmannii
TCTTGGACTTGAACATTTAAGTGGGGTAAAAGGAGGTTGCCCCCTCGAAGAGGCTTATTATCTGAAATTATCTCTTTTTCAAGGCGTTGAGTACTTTTCCTGAGGTTTTTCTATGCTATATTGATGTTTGGTTCTTAACATAATATATACTTCTCATTCTCCATTCATGTGTCATAGTATAAAGAACAAGAAATAATACTCCTCCAACTCAACATTCCATCTACAGTTGGGTTGATGTAATCCTGTTCGCACGCAGTAGTTCTATACAATTGATTTATTTCTTCTATAATAAAATTTTATATCACAGGTTTGACATACCTTCCTCCTTATAAGGGATATAATGACACAATAATTTTTTATTCTCCTTATTCAAATATCATATTGCTTGTCTTCAAATTGATAATAACATGGTTATCAAAATCCCAATCTAGCCCCAACAATGTTAGATATGGTGAAGTGTTATCTACTATTGCAATCACTTGAAATTATTCCATGGTGTGAAAACCATCTAGATCTACTGGTATCCCCTTCAATATACTAGTTGGAACCACTCTATGCTGATTTTATAGCCTCAACTAGATAGGTGAGAATCCCAATGTAGGTTCTCCCATATATTCCCATGTCTTTTTAAATAAAAAATTTACCTCAGACCCTAAGTCCAATATTATGTCACCCATATTGAAATATCCAATGTTTGCATTCAACCTGAATTCCCTACTTGTTCTTCTCTTCTTCTGGATCTGTTTAGTTGTCTTTACCCCTTCTTCCCCATAATTGAAGTTTTCTAACATATTTTGTAACACTTTCAAAGACAATTTATCATTCAATAGCTTTACACAAGATACCCAAAAATAATTCTTAAATTACTGACATTTTATGCACGTTTCTCTTTGTTGGTCTGATAAAAAAAGGGAGGCATGTCATACACTTGCACATCATCTATTGGTTTTTTTCCCGAAGTAGAAGCAATATTTTCCTTCAAAATATCCTATCTACACTTTTTGAATGTCTCCTCTTCTTTGCCTGCATCCAACTTCTATTCAGGTACTATATTATTCCTCACCCACTGGAATTGATCCTGATCCTTCTTTGTTGCATCTATGCTTGTATTGGTTCCACCTCTAGTAACTATGTTTATCTTTTTCCCATCCTCTTCTATGTATTTTACAACAATCCATTGTGTGTTCTGATTGTTCTGGTTTCTCTTGTCATGTATTTTGATCAAAAGTGTCAAATAGTCTTATGTCTCATTATCTATTATGTGAAAATACATACATATTGTAGGTGGTTGTGGGAAATTTCTTGCATAGTGTCTAGGTTTCTGACAGTTGTCACAAACTACTGGTCCTCAACCTCCTCCAAATCCTCTTCCTCCTCGACCTCTTCTATTTCCTTGATTTTATCCTCTTGGTGTATTATACTGAGGTGTTTGATTTTACTACGACTTTTCATTATTGTACTACGATGGTGCTACAAACTGTTGCATGTTTTCATATTATGGTGGTACTGCAAATTGTTGTGCATTTTTATACTGCGGTTGTTGTGCATTGTTATACTACAATTGCTATGGAGGTTGTACTGTCATTAATTCATCCCACACCTTATATTCACTAGATGTCCTCTCCTTCAAGAATCTGCTGTCCTTGTCTTCATGTGCAACTAACTTGAAAAAGTTACAAAATGTAGTCTTTGGTATTGTTTGATACTTCTACATCATGGGACAATGATAAGGATCATGTCCATGTTTTTTTCATATCTCATACCATGGTCCTCCTAATGATAACGGATTTGGAATCCTTGTTCCTATATACTACGCAAATAATGGACACTCATTCATGTGATGACCCTTTGTTTTGCATAATGTGCACCAAACGTCTTCCCTCTTTTCCTCTCCCTTATTTTGGTTTAACTGAAATTTCAAGTTCTTTGGATATTCTTTCAGCTCTTCCACAGCTAGATCTGTCTGCTTATACTGATTTTCCTCTAAGAACAAGGTTGCTTGCAAGTCCTCATCCTCACTTTGGAACTTTTTCTACCTCAAAGGATACATCAAGTGTGGCAACAAAGAATTGATAAACAAATATATATATGCTACATATTAGTAGTAGGGAAATTCAACTTACCTTTTAGTCTTTTGAAATTCTGGTCCACCTCCCAAACTTATTCTCCTAGATTTTTCTTAATATCTATCATCTCATTCATGAATTGATCCTATGAACTTGGTTTCTAAAATTCATTTATTAATTTCCTATTCACCTCTGTGATAATTGTAGGCACAACTGTTGGACTATTTATTGCGAGAACTAGATACCAATCCATTGTGTGGTCTTTGAATGTGATTTCCAACTGTGTAAACTTTGTATCTTCATATGTAATTTTCTTATCTTCCAAAATATTATCGCAAATGAACATATGATTTTCTGGGTCCTCCAACCCTTATCCTTGGAACTATGGTAATCTAATACTTGGACTGGTCCTGCCATTTTGAATTTTTTTGTACTACCACCTCTGCACAGTGTAGATACTCGACTATTGCTAGATGAACTTATACTTATTCTTGAATTTCCATTAGACCCTATTACTGTAAAAATCATTCTACCACTAATCACTTGTTGGATAACCAATTTTTCTTCTTCATATGTCTTAGTCGCACATGGGATTTTGGGTTCCACACTAATTTGGATCTGGAATGGAGATCCTTATTCTACACCGGAACCTTGACCTATGGTTTTCCTCTGATATTTGGCATGCAATATTTCCTCAATCTTCCTCATCGCACGAATATCCTCTACCTCTTCCTCATCACTTTCCATGCCCTCTCACTTGGCTACTTCCCTCTTCTTACTATTGATCATATATTGGTAGGATCTTCTGCTACATGTCACTCTTACGCTTTGCCTTATCTCCTTGGTATGTTCCTCATCCATCATAATAGGGTACATTTCTTCCTTGTTCTATCTTCCATCTAGAGCCCTCTCCATATCTCAGACCTTCCTTAGTGCTTCCCCTATCTCCCCCACGCGTTCAAAGTGATTTAGTTGTTTCATTCCATGGTCATCATGTCTTTATCATGCAACAAGTTTTTGATATACATGTAAAGAGACATTATGTACCTCCCTCTTGGTCCCTTCAAGAATTCATTCTCTTCAATAGTATATTACTTCGATGTATAGACTTCAAATTCAGTAATAAATCGTATAGTAATACTTTCTAACCAAAAATCCACTACGTGCATGAACTTATTATTAACCCTTTCCAAATATGCAATGTTCTCAGTATTCCACTTTACTAGAATTATTCGATTAGTCATATGAGTATCCTTCAACCTCAATAACCACTACTGTAATAACTCTAGAAAATAACAGAAATATGCCTCATGCAAATTGATAAACAAATACCTTTGTAGATAGTGGTGCGGTGTATACCTGGAGCTTCTATTATCCTTTTGCGTGAACTCAAGCTTATTTGTCTCCAACCATATTTCAATGTCTTTCTTGGTAGGGTTCCATTTGTTTTAGTGATTTTATACCTTGCAGGAGATCAACTCCCTTAGGTTCTTCCTATACCTAAGACATGAATAGAGATACAAGAAAAGGATGCTTCTAAACTTGATAATATGTCATAATCTACAAATATAACAATTCTCTACCAATGAACTCACAAAATTACATGAAAAATCATTTAGAGGGAAAAATTTAGAATATATTATATTAATAAAGTAAGCAACATTACAACTTATAGGTGTAAACTGAAGATATGTCTTTCTTCCAAGCTCCTTGCCCAAGCTTTGCCACCAAAACACCATAGTAACTTTTCTAGCTATTTCTTCCTTTTTCCCATGGAAATGGATTGTTTATTATTGGGATTTAGTGATAAGGCCATATGGTTAATAGGATAATATTTTCAGGCTTATACTAGAATCCTTCTCAAGACTAAACCTAGAGAAATCATAGTGAGGTCTCATCCATCTCAAACAAGTCCAAAAAAGGGATATTATAGGCTTGGTCATGACCTAAGTACATAGAAAAAGTTACCCAGTCGTGACTTGGCAGTCTAGAAAGGGAGACAAACCCATTTGGTCGCATATTTGAGGAAGGACAAGGGTGACCGAAGGGATATTAAGCTAGAAATTCAGTGGAAATATGATGAAAAATGAATGAATTGGGTAGATGACCTCTAGGAGATGATGTCCCAAGGGTTCAAGGGTTAATAACTCTATAAATGATTCCCTCTAAAGTGTGATTTTAGAAGAGGTGTTTTACGGTCGAAATACTTTACCAATAAAAAGCGTAGAGCTTTGGGAAAGGAAGTTTGGAGAAGACCATTGCCAGTTCTATAGAAAAATGATGCAGGAGCATCGTACAAAGCCAAAGCACACGCCTATCTAAAGGAACAGCTGGATGCGCAGATGAAAAAAGGACATGTTTTTATGAAAACGTTTTGAATTTTGAAATCTAAAGAATTAATGTAATAGATAGGAGAAGCGTACTTACATTTATGTCTTGGAGATATGAACAGATCTGGAGAAATTACTCTCATCTACCAGATGTAATAGGCATTTAAGTATGTTAATGTAAAATAGGTAGATATGAATGTTAGATTAGACAACTTAGAAGTGTAGGAGGGAAAATGGATGATAGACACCCTCACCCTTATATCATTATATCATTATCATCATTCAGATTTTGATAAGAAAGAGAGTTATAGAAGAGATTTATAGAGAAGAACCCATGTATAGGAGCACTTGATTTAATATAGGGACTTTGACTCAATTTTCATGGTGTTATGATGCTTACTGTTTACATTAGTTAAATGGTATGTTTACAATTGTTCTGTTTCTTTGTTATGCATTTATCTCAATGCTGCGTTGTGTGCATAATTTCATGTTGAATGTATGAAGTCTGAGAGAGGAGAAAAATGAGTTTCAATTGTTTCTCTCCCTGAGAATTTCTGCAAGGAGTGCAGTGAACGTCCACAAGGTGTGCGTTGACAAGGGTATGAGTTTTATCTCAGAAAGATCAGGAGAGATATCGTTGTTCTCATACTAGTAGAAGTGTAGGTGAAGCACAAAGCCATGCAAAGTGTGTGTAGGCTAGTTGAAATCTTTGAACTTATCAACCAAGGGGAAAGATGACGGACTACTGTTACAAGGAGTGCACAGGGTCGAAGATGCAAATAACTAGAGTTTGTTTGAAGGTTTGCCGCAAGGAGTTTGTGCAGGGGTCCTTTTGGAAGTTTGAGTTTACCAAAGAAAGATCAGGAGGGATTTAAACCTTCAAGTGGTCAAAGGGAGATGAAGGTAAAAAATTGTCTCATAGAAATCAAGTTCAGGAGGGAGAACACCGAGTCGTTTGGGAAGAAGTCATTGAGAAGTGAATTGGGCTGTCAAAATTCTCCGTGGAGAACTCACAAAATCGCAAGGACTGTAGGATCCAACGGAGTTGTAAGGTGGTTAGGAGTTGGATGAACCCACCACCCTGATATCAAGAATCAACGTGGACTTTTGATCGTGGTCAGCTTGAGTCGTCAGATCATTTCGGGAATTCAGGGATTAGTGTGACAAGTGATTTTGGGGTCGAGAGTCATGGACTCCTGATACGTGAAATCCCAAAAATATCATAGCCGTTAGATCGAGGAAGACTCACAACCATCGATCTCGCTAAAGGCGAAATTCCAGAGTTCAGGGAATCATAAGGGAAGAGGAATGACTGTTGGTTGTTCGCTTGAAGTCCCGAAAGCCAGAACTAGTGGGTAACAGGTGGTGTGTGCTCGTCGTGTTGGAGGGGTCAACCATCATTGACATTTTGTATTTTGGTGATTGCAAGAGTTGTGGCATTGCATCGAGAACCTCCAACTTGCGAAGCCTGAAATCTTTTGCGGGATTAAAAAAAGGGTTTAATTAAATCTTGGTGTGGTTTGGAAAAGATCCTGCACTGACCTCAGCCCGAGGGCAGGGGGTATGTGCCAGTTGTGGTATCAGAGCACATAACAAATTCTTTTATTTCTGTAGTAGAGAGAAAGGAGTAATTTTATAGCCATGCCGCTGAGAAGAAGAGACAGGCAAATACCTGATCCAGCAGTGGAAAGAGAAATGTGTGAATTACATGCCAGGCTTGATTGTATGCAGAAAACACATAGGTGCACAGTTGACGCTGGGGATATCAGTGAAGGTGAAAGTGAAAATGAAGCTTTAAATGAAGGAGAAGATGTTGCAGTTGAATATGCTACAGAAGAACGCCTATTCAGGGTTGTTGCAAGGATAGGTGCTAGGGAAAAAATGGACATTCCAGTGTACGAAGGAAACTTGGATGTTGAAGAGCCTCTAGACTAGATTAGAGCTCTAGACAAATACTTCGAATATGAGGATGTCGAGGAAGACAAGAAAGTAAAACATGTCATTACTAGACTTAAAGGGAATGCAACACTGTGGTGGGATGAACTGCAGGCTGACAGACGTTGCAAAGGCAAGCAGAAAATTAAGAGCTGGGATAGAATGGTTGCAAAAATGAAATCCAAATTCATACCCAGGGATTATCAAATCACTCTATTTCAGAGGATGCATAATTTGAGACAGAAGTCGATGTCAGTGAAAGAATACACTGAATAATTCTACAGGATAAACATCAGAGTAGGTCATCAGGAGAGCGATGATGAAAAAGTTGTCAAGTACATGAATGGTCTGCGATATGACATTCAATATGAGATGAGCATGGTGACCATTTGAAATGTGGAAGATGCTTATCAGATAGCTCTGAAAGCTGAAAATAAGCTGAGCTGGAAGCAAGGTCAATGAGGCCGAGGTAGAAGTCAAAGCAGAGGCAAGAGAATTTCCCAGGACAGTACTCAAAAACCTAAAGAAGAGGGAAAGAAACCTCAAACTCAACCTGAGGGAGGAGGAAGCTCACAGGGAAGGCAGTATGCTGATAAAAATACTTTTCCTCGAGCCAGAGGAAGAGGAAGAGGCAGAGGAGGTGAAGTGAAATGCTTTGTCTATGGAAAAATCGGACATAAATCCTATGAGTGTCCAGATAGGAAGAAATATGGTGGTGAAACTCACATTGCCAAATCTCAAGGATGGAATGTTGAGGTAGAAGACCCTGAGGGTGGAAGATCCTTAATGATGAGTAAAGTTCTCTTGAAACCGAAAAAGGAACAAGAGAACCCAGCCCAAAGAAACAGTTTGTTTCAGACTTCTTGCAAAACTAAGGATAGAGCATGCAAGGTCATAGTGGACAGCGGTAGCATAGATAATCATGTCTCTACAGAGATGGTAGAAAAGATGGAGCTGGAGACTGTTGTACATCCAAGCCCATATAGAGTTTCGTGGCTACAAAAAGGACACCAGGTAAATGTCACTAAACAATGTTTAGTTGAATTTAAAATAGGAGGATATAAAGATGAAATATTATGTGATGTCATTCCTATGGATGTTTGTCATCTATTGCTGGGTAGACCATGGAAATATGACAAAAATGTGGTTCATGATGGGAGAAAGAACATGTACACCCTGGAGAAAAATGGTAGGATGCACATGTTGCTGTCGATTAAGGATAAAGAGGTGAAAAAAGAAATGAGAAACATTGTACTACTCATGAGTGGGAAGGAACTTCTTGATGAGGTTAAGAAGAAGGAAGACACACAATTTATTGTGGTCAAGAAGCCCAATTTTTTTTTGACTAGTACGAGAATAGATGATTTACCAGAAGAAATCCAGGAGTTGTTGGGAGAGTTTGCTGATATAGTAGTGGACGAACTACCTTGTTCGTTGCCACCTATCAAGAGTATAAGTCATCATATTGATCTTATACCTAGAGCTAGTTTTTCAAACAAAGCAAGATATTGGTTGACACTGCAGGAAAATGAAGAAGTTAAGAGACAGGTCTAGGACTTAATGGACAAAGGATTGAATCAAGAGAGCTTGAGTCCATGCATTGTTCTGACAGTGCTCAACCCAAGGAAAGATGGAAGCTAGAGAATGTGTACAGACTCAAGGGAAATCAATAGGATTACCATCAGATACAAGTTTCCATTGCCAAGGATGGACGACTTGATGGATTGCTTGAGTGGAGCAATATTTTTTTCAAATATTGATTTGAAAAGCAGATATCACCAAATTAGAATGAGAGAAGGTGATGAATGGAAGACAACATTCAAGACGAATGAAGGACTATATGAATTGATTGTCATTCCATTTGGATTGATGAATGCACCCTGTACTTTCATGAGGTTGATGAACGAAGTCCTGAAGGATTTCATTGGAAAATTTGTCATTGTATATCTTGATGATATATTAATTTTCAGCAAAACTGAAGCAGAGCACTTAAAGCATCTAGTTGCAGTAATGAGAAGGTTATAACAAGATAAATTATTGATCTATATGAAGAAATCATCATTTATGAGGACAAAACTCATTTATTTGGGTTTTGTTATCTCTGCAAATGAATTGAAAATGGATCCAGAAAAGGTAAAGGAGATTAAGGATTGGCCATCGCCAAAGAGCGTGTTCGAAGTTCGAAGATTCCATGGTTTGGCTAGCTTCTATAGGAAATTTATCAGAAACTTTAGTGGAATTAGTGCACCAATGATGGATATGGTGAAGAAAAGACATAAATCTTTTCACTCGACGGAGGAAGCAGAGAAGAGTTTTAATCTGCTGAAGAAGAAGATCACTGAGCAACCAATTCTGGTTTTTCCATATTTCCTCAAGACATTCTAGGTCAGGTGTGATGCGAGTGGATTTGCAATTGGAATGGTATTGAGCCAAGAAAATAGGCCAGTCATGTATTTCAGTGAAAAACTGAATGAAGTGAAGATTAAGTACTCCACATATGACAAGGAATTCTACGCAGTCATACAAGCGCTAACGAAATGGAGACACTATTTGGTTCCCAAGGAGTTTGTTTTGTACAAAGATAATCACGCTTTGCAATTCATGACTCGACAGGAGAAGTTGAACCAAAAGCATGCTAAATGGGTTGAATTCATCCAGAATTTTACTTTTGTGATTAAGCATATTTCTAGAATTGCTAACAAACTTGCTGACGCTTTGAGCAGGAAATGTTTTCTTATGCAAGAATTTAGAGTCAAGAATTTGGGTTTTGATAACCTCAAATAAATATACAGGGATGACCCAGATTTCAAGGAGGCATATGAGGCATCTGAGAATCCAATTCGCAGAGACAGAAGCCAATGGACCGAGTATATTATCCAAGATGGATTATTATTCAGTGGAAATCAACTATGTATTCTAAAATGCTCCATGAGGGAGAACCTTCTAAAGGAAAAACATAGCAGAGGATTGGACGGACACTTAGGTCACGACACGACATTATTAAAGTTGAATAGCTCATATTATTGGCCAGGGATGAGAACAGATGTTAAGAAATTTGTGGACATGTGCAGAATTTGTTAGCACACAAAAGGAAAAAGACAGAACGTAGGATTATATCAACCATTACCCATACCTAAAAGGCCATGGGACACAGTGAGAATGGATTTCATATTAGGACTACCAAGGACACAAAGGGGATATGGTTCAATCTTTGTGGTAGTCGACAGATTTTAAAAAATGGCACATTTCATACCATGCCAGAAAACCAGTGACACAACTCATATTGTGAACCTATTTTTCAAGGAAGTCGTCAGACTTCACGAATTTCCAAAGAGTATCGCTTCTAATCGAGATACCAAGTTCATGGGACATTTCTAGAGGACCTTATGGAAGAAGTTGGGGACAAGTTTGTCTTTTATCTCAACATATCATCCTCAGACGGATGGACAGACAGAGGTCGTAAACAGGAGCTTGGGAGATTTGCTAAGGAGCTTAGTGACTGAACACGACAGTCAATGGGATCACATTCTTCCACAGGAAAAATTCACTTACAATGATTCACTCAATAGAAGCACAGGGCAGTGTCCATTCCAAATTGTATATGGAATGTAACCAAGGGGAGTTTCTTAATTGAAAGATGCAAAACAAGTTGAATTCATAAGTGCTAGTGTAGAGGACTTTGTATAAAGAATGAAGGATCTTCACAGCCAAAATAAGGAGCGATTGCAGAGTTCAAGTCAAGAATACAAGTGCATAGTAGATCAACATAGGTGAGAACTTCAATTTGAAGTTGGTGATTTGATTCTTGCACATCTGAGGAAGGAGAGGTTCCCAAGGGGAACATATAACAAAGTAAAGATGAAAAATATTGGACTGTGCAAGTTCATAAAGAAATTTGGGGCAAACACATATGAGATTGAGTTACCTGATGGGGTTGGAATCTCACCGATATTCAATATCACGGATTTGTACCCTTACAGAGCTGAAGAAGTAGGAGCAGAGGAAGAACAAAAAGAAGTTCAATGGAAAAAACAAATGCCTGTAGCCAAAAGGCCACAGATGGAAAACATAATTGACAAGCGGATTAGTAGAAAGACCTGGAGAAAGGAGTATTTTGAATACTTGGTCAAGTGAAAGGGACATCCAATTGAAGATGCTAGTTGGGAGGATGAAGCATCAATTCATAGGCATGGACAGACCATGCAAGAGCTCATGAACAAGAGTTCATGAAAATTTTCAAGCGAGGGAGTATGATGCAGGAGCATCGTACAAAGCCAAAGCACGTGCCTAGCCAAAGGAACAACTAGACGCGCAGATGCAAAAAGGACGCATTTTTATGAAAACATTTAGAATTTTGAAATCTGAAGCATTAATGTAATAGCTAGGAGAAGCGTACTTACATTTATGTCTTGGGGATATGAACATATCTGGAGAAATTACTCTCATCTGTCAGATGTAATAGGCATTTAATTTTGTTAATGTAAAGTAGGTAGATATGAATGTTAGATTAGACAGTTTAGAAGCGTAGGAGGAAAAATGAATGATAGACACTCTCACCCTTGTATCATTGTATCATTATCATCATTCATATTTTCATAAGCAAGAGAGTTGTAGTAGAGAGTTGTAGAGAACAACCCATGTACAAGAGCACTTGAGTTAATATAGGGACTTTGACTCAATTTTCATGGTGTTATGATGCTTACTGTTTACATTAGTTAAATGGTATGTTTACAATTGTTTTGTTTCTCTGTTATTCATTTATCCCAATGTTGTGTTGTGTGCATGATTTCATGTTGAATGTATGAAGTCTAAGAGAGGAGAAAAAATGAGTTTTGATTGTTTCTCTCCCTGAGAATTCTTGCAAGGAGTGCAGTGAACATCTACAAGGTGTGCGTTGACGAGGGTATGAGTTTTATCTTAGAAATCTCAGGACAGATACCATTGTTCTCATACTAGCAGAAGTGCAGGTCAAGAACAGAGCCGTGCAAAGTGTGTGCATGCTGGTTGAAATCTTTGAACTTATCAACCAAGGGGAAAGCTGAAGGACTACTATTGCAAGGAGTGCATAAGGTCGAAGACACAAATAAGCAGAGTTTATTTGAAGGTTTTCCACAAGGAGTGCATGTAGGGTTCCTTTTGGAAGTTTGAGTTTACCAGAGAAAGCTTAGGAGGGATTTAACCCTTGAAGTGGTCAAAGGGAGACAAAGGTTGAAAATCGTCTCATAGAAATCAAGTTCAGGAGGGAGAACATCGATTCATTTGGGAAGAAGTCATTGAGAAGTGAATTGGGTGGTCAGAATTCTCCATGGAGAACTCGCAAAATTGTGAGGACCGTAGGATCCAGTGGAGCTATAATGTGGTTAGGAGTTGGATGAACCCACCACCTTGATATCAATAATCAACGTGGAATATTGATTGTAGTCAGCTTGAGCCGTCAGATCATTTCGGGAATTTGGGGATTGGTGCGACAAGTGATTTTGGGGTCGAGAGTCGTGGACTCTCGATATGTGAAATCTCAAAGAGATCAGAGCCATTAGATCGAGGAAGAATCATAGCCGTCGATCTCGCCAAAGGTGAAATTTCAGAGTTCGGGGAATCATAAGGGAAGATGAACAACTGTTGGCTATTCGCTCAAAGTCCCAAAATCCTGAACTAGTGGGTAATAGGGGTGTGTGCTCATCGCGTTGGAGGGGTCAACCGTCATTGACATTTCTCGTTTTAGCGATTGCAAGAGTTGTGGAAATGTGTCAAGAACCTCCAACTCGCGAAGCTCGAAATATTTCGCGTGCTTAAACAAAGGGTCTAATTAACTCTTGGTGTGGTTTGGAAAAGATCCTGCACTGACCCTGGCCCGAGGGAAGGGGGTTTGTGCAAAAAAATATCTCTGAGTCAAGCATTCTCATGCTCAGTAAGACAAATGATATCATAGCCACCATAAATACACTATGGATCTATCCATGCCACAAGTGATGGCCATAAAAGAGTACACCATGGATCCATAAAGAAGGAAACATGACTCAATTCATGGCCATGAAAGTATACATTGTGGATCCATGAATGATGCAAGTGAAATCATAGCCATGACCAAGTACAAATGTGGATGTATGTGACGTCACACAAAGAAGTGAGAAACGAGTGAAGTGCTCGTAAATAGTGTCCATCGCAGCTTGGGAAAGAATATCTTTGGACATGATAGTAATATTCCCCAAAGTCTTCATCCATAATCCAAATGGTATGATTCTACGACATGTGAATAAAGGAGTTGAATTCGAGCATGGTAGAAGTAGTCTGATTACTAGTCATTGATGTATACCGTTATCAGATGGGAGGGACTCCACAGATGTGATGATGGAACCCAAGATACCAATTACAATCTTCAAAGTGTGAATAAAGGAGTTGAATTCAAACATTCATGTAGTCATTTAACATGAGTCAATGATCTAAACCCACTGTCAAAATGAAAGGATACATGCCACTCATGTCTGCAAGTCTGAGGGTACTAGTGGGTTTCTAGATTTCAATCTTGGACAATGAGATAAATTCTATATGATTAAATCCATTGAAGGAGGGCCTTGATGTATCCCCCATCAATCAATGTGAAACAAGGAAATATGGATGGTGTGAAAATGATAATAGTGGATCAAGACCGACATAGGGATGGCAGTAATAAACAAGCATAAAGGGATGACAGATCACTGACATATCTAGGACTTACCTTAAACAAGTATGCACAACAAATGGTGTGACTCAAAAACATTAAATAAAGTCAATACCATAATAATTGTTCATGGAATAGTGAGGGGAACGTCACACAATGATGGGAATGGTGGTCAACTAAGAGAAAATGGATAACCCGACTATTGTATGGGGTGATAAAATAGGTGCATTGTTCAAGGGAAACAAAAAGTAATGACAAATTCTAGTTAATGAAGACAATAAGATGGAAAAACCCTCTAAAAAATCCCCATCATGATTGATGAGTACCTCTTTCTAGTTTTACAAGATGGAGGAGGATAACAAATGCTCATTATATCTCATCGGGTGATGAGTCCCTCGACATATTATTAACAAACCTAAGGAAGGAAGGGTTTGATAAATTCAAATATGAGGTATTGTGTGATGTTTCTCCCCTTGAAGTTTGTGATGTTCTTTTGGGCCAACCTTAATTTATGGAAATTCCATGTTGTATATGAATCTAGGCCTCACAATGTTATTATTACTTTGAACATGAAATTGTACATGATACCTGAGGCATTCCCACCTAGTGTTATTTCCTGGATCTATGCCAAGAAATGTATTAAGGTCATTTCTTAGACCGGGAAGCTTGTCTTCTTCATGATTCATTCTCATATTAAGAAAAAGGTTGCAGCCACATCCATGGCCTCCACGTCCAACCTCTCCAAATAGTAGAAGCAAGTGGATAATATTGTGTAAGATTAAAAATACATATTCCTATCACCTAATGGGTTACCTATGTAGTGTTAGGTCAAGAATCCCATCAATATGAAACCCGACGCACCTCTACCGAATGGGCCAGTCTATCACCGATATCTGCTAGAAAATGAGGAGATCAAGCATCATATCCAATAAATTCTCCAGAAGGGTCACATATAATCCTTCTCATCACCCTGTGGAAGCCAAATCATGATGGTGAAAAATAAAGATGGGACTTGGCGAATCTGCGTTGATTACCAATCTCTAAATAAAATCACAGTCAGGAACCAGTACCTGATTCCTTGAATCAACGATATCCTTAATCAACTCAAGGGGGGGAAATACTCTAGTAAGACTGATCTGAAGTCTGGATACCATTATGTTGTAATAGAACAAACATATGTATGAAAAAATTCCTTCAAGTCAAAAGAAGGTATGTTTGAATGGTTGGTCATGCCCTTTGGTTTGAAAAATTCCCTAGTAATTTTCATGAGGATTATGGACGATATATTGCAGCCTTTTAATAATTATTTTCATGAGGATGATGGACGATATCTGGATGACATCCTCTCCTACAAAAATACTTGGGTAGAACACTTGGATCATATTCAATAGGTTCTGCACACTCTGTGGCAACACAAGCTATATGCCAACTTGGAAAAATGATCCTTTTGCATGGACAGGGTCTAGTGCCTCAGCTAAATTGTTGATACACATGGTGTGCATGTTGATACATCCAAGATCCAATTCATCCATGAATCAATATCCCCAACCATGCTCACTGATATTTGGAGCTTCTTAGGCCTTGCCAATTTCTATCGAAGGTTCATGTTGGAATTCTCCCATATTACATGGGCCCACAGGGAAATAACCAGAGCTGGTGGCAAGGAAAAATTTGTGTGGGGCATGTAATAATAGATAGAGTTCAATGATATGAAGAATTTCTTGTGCTCCACCCTAGTTCTTTCATTACCTGACCTACAATAACCCTTTAAGATCGAGAAATATACTTCAGACGATGTTGTGGGCATAGTCATCACTCAGCATGACCACCCCATGCCCTATCATAGTGAGACACTATCAGATGTTGTCTGTAATTACCCTACTTATGATAAATAAATGTACGCCATTGTGAAATCCTATCACTAGTGGAGGCACTAAAATCTAGGGAAGGCGACACCCATCCACATTGATCATAAGTCGCTACAGTTCATGCGGACACAAGGAAAATTGAAGAATGACCGCCATTAGAAGTGGTCCATATATTTGCAGTAGTTCCACATTAATATCAAGTATAAAATAGGAAGTACCAACCAATTCGTTGTTTGCCTCAGTTGACCTCAAGTCATGACACTCACCAAATTACTCGATTCTTGTGGCCACGAGACCTCCAGGTGGCCCCATCTTTATGAGACGGGTCTTGACTTTGCCAAAACCTACCAGATGTTGGGTGAAAACACAACTCTCACCAATGTGTGTCTTCAGGACAAGCTATTGTGCCATCTGGGACATTTATTTGTTCCATCAAGTGAGTGAGTGAAGCTAATTTGGGAAGCCCATTATAGTCAGGTGGAAGGACACCCTAGAGTGGAAAATACAATGGCAATGTTGTAGTGAAATTTCTACTGGATGAAAATTCAACATTATGTTAGAAAGTATATCCGGTCCTACACTTCTTGTGTTATTTCCAAACTGACCATTAAAAAACAAGGCCTGCACACTCCTCTGCCTACTCCTGCCAGGACCTGGGAATCCATGTCTTTGGACTACATGTCGAGCCTTCCATCCACCAAGTGGGAAAATGACTATGTTTTTATGGTTGTTGATCGCTTTTCCAAGATGGCAATTTTGGCTACCTACAAGAAGAGCATCATAGTAGAGGCCACTTCCAATATATTCTTTGAATGAGTGTGGGTACACTTTGGGATCCTACAAACCATAATCTCATATCGATATAGTTGGTTCCTCAACAGATTTTGGTCAAGCCTCTGGTCACTACTGGACACCGAGCTCACCAAGTCCACTTCCATCCACCTGCAGATTGATGGAAAAACTGAGGTCGTCAACCAGATGATCGTGCACATATTGTGCATGTACAAATCCAAGCAACCCCCAACCTAGGATGAGAGAATTCCCTATGTTTATCATAGCTACAATAGAACCATACATAGCTCAACTGGACACATCCCCTTTCAGGTAGGCTTGGGATTTAAACCATTAGGTCCTATGGATGTTGCACTAACCCTTGCGGCCACCTAGAAAGACTCATCACATGCTCCAATTGCATTTTACAAAGACACATTGTTCATTCATAATATTCAACAAATCTTCTAATAGGTTGAGGATATTTTATATAATTTCAATACCAAGTACTAGAAGTGCCATGATCAACACTGGGTGGCACACTAGTTTTAGGTCAGAGACAAAGTTTGGTTGCACTTGAAGAAAGAATGCCTTACATGGCCTCATCAGAATCTTCTTCCAATTTGTTATGGACCCTATACCATCACCAAGGATGTGGGTGACAATTACTTTGAGATCAACCTTCCCCCATTCCTTGGCTTGCACCCAATATTCAATGTGGAGCTCCTTCGACCTTATTTTCCACCATCATTGGACACCTTAGAGATAAAAGAATAGTTGAAACCAAAATATAAACTTTGAATGCATGGAACAAGCATCCATTCATCAAATCGTGGACACATAGGTCAAGGGAACTTTCCAGTAGAGGATCCAACTTTATCGGGTTGTCAAAGTAGGGAAGCTCCTGCACTAAGGCAAGTGGCTCACTTGGGGCCAGATTCAATAAACATTTCCTCATATAATGGGGGAAATCAATGAAATGTAGACCATTTATTCCTAAGGGGGGAGGATTGATCTAGGATGATCTCGGTGGCCACCCACCTTGTCCAACTGGCTCAAAATACTTTTTTTGCAACTTACTATTTTTAGCAGTTTTTTGGTTCCTGAACATCTGGGGCCATTTTGAGGGACTAAACGACACTTTTTCATGATTAGGCACATAAAAAATATCCAAGGGCTCTGATTTATCCCCATAAATGAGGCTCCTCTGAAATACCTTTCCAACAAGATATCGTGTTCCCTAAATGGAGATCATATGAAAAAGTTATGATCCTGAGAAGTTTATGTACTAACTTACCCCAACAAAGCCCACATGACTTTTTGCACTTCATCTCATAGGGTTAGGTTTTTGGATGTATAGGGTGTTGTCATTCATGTTTATTGTAAAAATTCCTTCAGATCCTCATTGTACTCATATTATTTTGAATGAGCAGAGCCATCACATCTCTTTTGAGAGATACGCTGCCACCATTCTAGCAATCTTGTTTTCAATTTTCATTTTACAGTTTTCAGTATATTTCTTATTTAAAAGAAGCCAAGTTTTACTATATCTATGTTATTTTTCACCATTTATCTGTGTTAATATTATAAATCTATGGTTTCATCTTGTTCTTCTCATAAATTCACCACAATAGAAGCATGGAAAAGAAAATCCTAAATAACAAAATGAAGGAAAAATCAACAAGGAAGGCCAACCTCAAGAGAGGCAGTCAAAGATGTAGGAAAAGAAGGGTAATGGGAATTTTAAGAAAGACATCAAAAAGTGGTGTGAGTTCCACAAAGTCCCTTGGCACAACATCGATGAATGTCACTTGACACAATCACTAGTGATTGAGCTCGAAGAAAAATAATTAGAACCTAACTCAGACTTTGATTCAGAGCATCATAAAGGGAAATATATCATCGATGTTGAAACCATGCTACCATCAAGACCAAAAAAAATAAACTATAAGAACTAGAGGGGATTGAAGAGCGGGAGTGCCTCTTCCACTCACAAATGTGGGTAAAGGGGACCCCACTACATTTCATTGTTGATAGAGGGATTCAGAAGAACCTGATCTCATTCGAGGTTGTCAATAGATTGAATTTTCCAACATTATCACACCCCCAACCATACACCATTGAATGGTTGAGTTGGGGACAAGACGTCCATGTCAGTCAGCAGTGGCTCATGTCCTATGGAATCAAGCCCTTCAAGGATGAGGTAGTGTGTGATGTTTCCCCACTTGAAGTCTGTGATGTTCTTTTAGGAAAACCATATATGTGGAAACATCACGCTATCTATGAGTCTCGTCCTCGCAGTGTCATTGTTACTCTAGGAGGTCAGCTCTACAGGGTACCATAAGTAGCTCCGACTACTGCCACTGCATTGATATAAAAAAAACAATGTCGCAAGGTAATCTTTTAGACCACAAAAGTTTCCCTATTCATGATCAAGTTAAATAGTGAATAGGAGGGCAATGCGACCAATAAAACCTTGACCCAAGACGTTTCTATCCAATAGAAGAAGGTCAACAAGATTGTAGAGGAGCACAAATAGAATGAGAGTCTTAAATATCTTTGACATAGATCTATTGGCCACAACCCTTTTCAGGTGAGCTTGGGGTTCCAACCATTAGCCCCCATTGATATAACTCTTCTTGTTGCATCTTCATCAACAGAGTCCTCACACAGTCATAACAAGGTAGATTGTGTAGCCATATCTATTGAATGGATTCAACACCTCCAACATGTTCATGACATCCTTCCACATGCAAAGTACAAGCAAGAAATTTACTTCAACAAGGCCATCAACTCACCAAAGTTCATGTTTAGTAGAATTTTCCCCATATCCTGAGGTAACTTGACACAATGGGGACCATTGCTTCCTAAGGGGGGAAGAATTATCCAGGTGGATCTCGATGGCCATCCACCTTATCCATTGAATCAACATTAAAAGCCTATGGTTTTGAGAAACCATGATATTCACCCTTTCGATGGGGAATGGAATGTAATACCATCTTCATTTGTTAATCATAGACATCATGTAATGATTTCCTAATGCTCTTATGTACATTCCTACAACATAGTGTTAATGCACCAGATCCCATTAAAACTCTACAGTTAAGCGCGCTCAGGGTAGAGTTTTACTCGGATGGGTGACTGCCTGGGAAGTCCTAGTGTTTTACATGCCTATTGAATTTTATAAACTTGGATTAATTTATCCCACATGCATCATGGGAATTGTTCTCCTCTCACTCTCTCATATATAATTGAGGTGAAGAAATCCCTTTAAGCATGAAATGGATTGTGATGTAAATCTTGTTGTGAATGAAGCATAGCCAACATCTCTTTATTTTAAGAGATAAGCTACCTCATTCTGCCAGTTTTTGTTCTACAATGTTTGACTCTTTTATTCATTAATAGAAGTTAGGTTTCATTATATTTTCATGTTTCTTGCAATATATCTGTGTATTTACTTGTCATATCTTTTCTATATTTATGTCTTCATGTCATTCTCAAAATAATATGGATGAATATATTTCATCATATTTCTATTTAATAGAAACCATGTTTTATTGTATATTTGTTATTGTTTAGTGTCTCTGTGTTAATATTATAAATCTGTGGTTGCACACCATCTTCGTTTAGGACACATGATAGCTGGTTGGAAAGGTATTGAAGAAGACCTTCATTTAGGGGGCTCAATCAAAGCCTTTGGTTGTCTTTAAGGTTCCTAATCGTGAAAAAACATCGTTTAGTCCCTCAAAATGGCCTCGGAAGTTCAAGAACTGAAAAAATACTAAAACTAGTGCGTTACCAAAAAACTATTTTTAGCTAGTTGGACAAGGTGGGTGGCCATCGGGATCCTCCTGAATCATTGTTCCTCAGTAATGGCACCTCCCATGATGACATATCGAGCAATGGGTGGAAAAAGAGACTTGGTAAACTAATCAACTAATAGTTGGTCTGATATTTTCTCTTTAATTAGTCGTCATCGACATCTCCACTCATGAATGTGATTAGAGATATGGGTGTAGTTCGATTGGTGTAACAATGTTAAAATATTAGTACCAGTTTCCTATCGGATCGATAATTCAAAGTGTGTCAAAAATTCCATATTAAGGGAATTAAAGTCATCAAAGGTGTTCCACAATAACTCTATATACCATTTGGTTGCGGATCGTGTAAGAGTTTGTTGGAAAAGTCATAATCGAATGGAATCATCCATGAAGGAGTTCGAAGAACACCATAGGTGGAATGTAATCACATGATTGTTTGGATCTTCTCTAGGATTTCCATCAAATGTGGGAATATCGGAAGGTATTTTGGCAGGAATGGGCGGCCAGAAACGGGAATGTCATATGGGATCATTGGCCCACCTTAAAAGATAAGGAAAATATAAAGTTTCCAAAAATGGAAGTTGTTTGTTGACCTATGGAGGTGGATTATGTGGTCCTCCTCCATATGGGTTTTGTTCTATAGGTACTCCTCCATAAGGTGTTCCACTAGAGGGTCCTCCTACATAGGGTGGTCCTCCGGGGGGTCCTCCTCTATAAGGTGGTTCCCTAGGAGATTTGCCTCCATAGGGTGGTAGTCCATGGGGTCCTCCTCCATAAGTTGCTCCTTTAGGAGGCTCTCCTCCATAAAGTGGTCCTCCAGGAGGTCAACCTCCATACGGTGGTCCCCCTCCACCGTGGGGTGGTTCTCTAAGGGGTTCACCGATAGATCCTCCAACATAGGGTGGGACTCCATGGGGTCCTCCTGGTTGTGGAGGTTGGTTCCATATGGTATTATCTATCCCTGGGTACGAATGGCCATACAATAGGCTAGTGGTAGAGGGAATAGTTTATCGCCATATTGGGTGTTGTCTGGTAGTTGGGGGTTTCCCCCTTCTAGATAAAGGTTTGGTCCCGATAGTAGGAAATTCCCCTATTAAAAAGTATTTTGAAGTTGAGGGTTTCCCCTCATAAATATGTTGGCTGAAAATGTTTCTTGGGTACAAGTGTTTTACCTTAGTGAAAGGATGGCTCATGGATATTTGCTAGAAAAAACCCATTACTTGGATTCCTTAGGGAGGTAATCCTCCCGATCAAGGTTGTTTTCCAAATAGGTTGGGATAACCTCCTACAAACAATGGGTAAAAAAAAATGTCCCCACATTGGGGGGTTTAGAAGGTTGTGTTCTTGAAGGTGGCGGTAAAATGTTGGGGACAACATATGATACATATGTCACTGTTGATGTTTGATTTGTGGCAAGGTTCAACAGACCTAGTTGTGGTGTAGAGTAAGTAGGGGAGGAATGGGGGAAATAAGTTTGAAATATATGGGAGATACTAGATATGGGGGGGTGAGGGGTGTGTGAAGAAGCATGTGATTGATATGGTTGCAAGAGTTTGAAATAAGAGTCTATTATTGTATCTACTCTATAGAGGATATCATGGAGTCATTCAAGGGTTCACATAGGGTCATATTGACCCGAAAACCTTCGTGGTGTTATGTAATCGTCTAATAAATGGATCTATTGGGTTTCCATGCTCACGATGTGTTCAGAGGGTACAAGAGGTAGACATTAGTAATTAGTACCAAGTTTATGTTCTCTGGTAGAGTTTACCTGAAAAAGGAGGGGACCGAAAGAGTTAGTCAAGGTTTGATTTGCAGTGAGTACAAAACCCTCTTGAAAGTTATCTCCTTCTAGGTGTTCAGGAAAAGGGGTAACAACACTTTCGACCTCAGAGTGGTTTTCCTCTCGAAGGTGATCTTGAGGTGAGTTGGGAGGTAAACGTTCGTAATGTAGTGGTGGAAAATGTAGCATCCTATAAGACCTATGCAAGTTTTTATCGACCATGATTGAGATATGACAATGAAATTCCTAAAGACAACTAAAGAAAAGAAGTAGCACATGCTAAAAAAATCTAGAAATCAAACAAACAAACTGAAGCTTCTCGCCATGAGCTCACTAGTTGGTGATGAAATCCAACATTGTGGGAACATGTGAGAAGGGGAGGGGATAAGTGTATGCATTAGTTACATTGGCAACCTACTTAATCGACTTACACCTTGGTGTAATCTTCTTGATGGTCTATCTATGGGTTTCCCTCCAAGGAGCTTGAGTGAGTTTGACAAATGTTTGATCCAGGTACATCGAAGACTCCCCTTTGCCAACACCTTGTGTAAGAGTCCTAAATATTATGAAAAATAAGGTTACCATATCATAGTCAGCCTCTCGGAGGGTATCGTCTACAATCGGGTCCGAAAGTATGGGTAGGATATTAAGTACAAAATTCCTCAAGAGGATTGAGAGGAAGAGGATTAAAAAAAGATTCAAAGGATCCCGAATGGATTTGGGATTCATGAATTTCTAAGACCAGATGGAAACAACCAATTCTCAAGAATAATCCCCAAGACACTATCTTTCCACTACGTATGGTTAAGACACAGAGAGGTAATATTTGTTTCTCAGTCGTACGCGACCTCGTGTGTAACCCTTGTGTGAGAGGGGGGTCCCGTCTATACATATACAAAAGTTGGGTTTAATCACTCTTTAGTATTCTATGGTTTGTGTTTGTGGCCTTGGACAATTTACTCACTTATCTTAATACAAATACCTTATACCTAGACTAATGTTGGTGTTCTTAGAAAATAAAAAGTACAGTTAATTGTATTAACGCGTGTTCATTTTTAAGGCTATTCTTTAGTCAAAAGGTTGCGGGGAAGTGAAAAATATGATATAAAAAGACTAGACTCCAAAAGGATGCAAAGGGATGAAATTTTAACAATTTTCCTTTCGATTAATCCTATTTATGAGAGGGAGAAGAGTATGTTTCTTTTTTATTTCTATAAAAGAAAACTCACTAATGCATACTCATTTCTATGTATTCTTGCAAATGAGACAAAAGGAATATTATTTCAACCAAACTCACAGAATGGGTTAAGAAATTCCCAACCGAGCATAAATGTTTCAATGATATTTTAAAGCTCTCAAAATGAAATGTTTTTTGTTTCTTTTATTTTTTCAAATTACATGAAAATGGAAACATAAATTTTTCTTCATCCTTTGCTTTCAATTGATGATGTTCATAATGAATGCAAAAGATGGAAGAAAAAACCAGGCATGCAAATTTTAAGAACACCAAAATATTTTAAGTCTAAACAACAGTTTGAAAAGTTCTCAAATGATTTGGGAAACGACCAATATCCAAACTAATGAAAGAGAGACTTGTATAATAAAATGGTAGACTTTGCAATAAAAATGTTCTAAGGAAGCTATAAATAAAATTCTACTGGACTAAAAGGATTAAGTTATGTGATCTTGTTTGTACCTATCAATCACATAAAATGGGAACGAAAATAAGATAATTGCATAAATTGAAAAAAAAATGATGCAAAATCTAGGAGACAAACTTAATACAGGTCTGGAATGTTGAAGGAAACCAGTATGAAGGGGTCTAACTGAGTTTTTTGAAGGAAAAATATTCAAAAAAGAAGTTTTAATAGGTCAATTGCTCCCTATACAGGGAGACGGTGCGACCAGGTCACGACCTAGTAACAGAAACAATGCAACTAAAGAGTGTGGTCTCTCTTGGTAAACTTGGGAGCAGATATGGTCATTGCTACAAAGATAGGAAACCGCGACCAGGAAGGCTTTGGTCGCTCTGTGTGGATGTGGAAGTCATGACCAACTCAGATAACAAAGAAAAAGTTATATCTGGGATAAGATCTATCAGATCCAAGATAATGGTTTCTTCAACTAAACTCACGAAAGGGCATAACAAAGTCTGGCAATTAGATCAAGAAATTTTAATGGGTAAAATATCTTAGAAATAAAGCATGTAAAGAAGGAAATCACATCAGAAGCATTCTCCCTAGTATGGTTGTCAGTCTGCTGTAGGGATTTTATACCCTGCAGGGGCTGAGATCCCTTAGGTTCTTCCTATACCTAATACAGGAACATAGATATGAGCAAAGGATGCCTCTAAACTTGATAATATGTCATAATATAAAAATATATCAATTATCTACCAATGAAAACACAAACTTACATGAACAATCATTAAGAGGGAAATATCCAACATATCGTCTATTAACAAAGTAAGCAATATTACAACTTACAAGTGTAAACTGAAGAGATTTCTTTCTTCCAATCTCCTTGCCCAAGATTTTCCACCAAAATTCCAGAGCAACTTTGCTAGTTCTTTCTTTCTTTTCCCATGGAAATGGATTGGTTCTTATAGGTGTTTTGAGATAATTCCATCTGGTTAATAGGATAAGATATTCAGGCTTATACTGGAATCCTTCTCGAGACTAAACCTCGAGAAATTAGAGTGAGGTATCATCCATCACAACCAAGTACAAAAAATAAAGCTTCTAGGCTCGGTCGTGACCTAAATACATAGACAAAGTGACCCAAGCACGACTTGGGAGTGTAACAACCCTAGTTGAATATATGCTTAGGGATTATTAAGTAAAAATTAATTAGGCAATTAATTGTCCTAACATGGTTTTAATTAAACAAAGATTGGCATAATAATATTAATTAAATATTTATTAATTGATTATTTGTTATAATTTTGATTAATTAATTAATTAATTACCTATCACATTCAATGACATGGGTGATAAATTTAAGAGGGTTAATAATTTTAATTTGTTTAAATGATTTACGTATACGGAGGGGATAAGAAACATTAAATAATATGATAAGACATTAAATAAGAGGATAAGATAATGAATGTAGGGATAAGGAAATTAATGAGGAGGAAAGGGTCGGTGAAGGAGGGATATGACGCGAGGAGTCTTACAGGAAGGGGAGGATTATTTTGGGGAGGAGGAAGAATTATTGGAAAGGGGAAAAGACGGTATGTTGGAGGTGATTATTTTTTTGGTGTAGGGAGTTTGTTTTATGGGTTTTTGGTGAACCAGAGGCAGGGGGCACTGGTTTGCTAGGGGTTTTGGGCACGTGGGCCAGGATATCCATACAGTATCCTGGAGCTAGGAAGATTGATAGGTTGCTCCTAGCTGGTAGGGAGGAAAAACGATTTGGGTATGGTTGGTCAACGCATCAGGCAACAACAAAGCAACAAGCAAAACAACCAGGTCAGTGGAGAAATTAACATAAAGAAGAGGTAATTAAATTTTATTATGTTAAGTTATTTTTCATGCTGTAAATAGATTTGAATTCCAACATAATTGTTTTGCTTGTAGGATGTGAATGAATGATTTACGTATAGAGAAAGGAAATATATGTTAAATTGTATGTAATTTTGTATTTTATGACCACTACACATGGTATCATAGCTCTAGTTTGAAGCACTGGAGCCTTAAGGGCCTACCTACCCGATTACCCAACTTAGAAATGGAACTGTACCCTCCAAGTTCCAGCGCCACATCCACCTAACCTGCAAGCCAAGTATACATTTTGATTTTAGTATATACACAAATCTATATATAATATATAAATAATATGCCTGGAAAACGAAATTGGTTTAATATTATACGTATTTAAAGTGTTAAATAAATTTTGGCACTTGGCTCAATTAAACAAACAAACAATATATATATATATATATATAAAGAGTATAAACAACATTACTAAAAGAAAACAAATAAAAATAATGGGCATATGTAAAAGACATTTATTTAAAATGTAAAAAAAAAATAAAAAATTATATGCATATAAATGGAGAAAAAAAAATGGAGTAAGCTCTATCTACATTAGTATGCATGAGCCAAATGATACAACAGAAACTACAAGAGGTGATAACCACAACAGAAAAATGGTTACAACAGCAGTCTACATAATACTCATTATCTAAATGCGTTCTTTAGCATGAGCAACATCAACTTTCCTATGAAACCATTCATACCAGGCCTGCAACTTAATAATCTTCATGTTGCTTATTGCTTCATTAGTGACCTTCATACAGTTATATTTGGAAGATAGTACCTATGTCATATATTTTTGTTGTTTCGAGGCTAGGAATAAACAAATAACCATTGCAATTACCATAGTAGCCAAGCCAGCCAATGCAGCAAGTCGAATCACGCCAAAAACAATAAGTAGTGCAAGGGATATTTTAATATTACCACTGTTTGTTTTCATGGTATCTCTCTTCAGCTTGTTGTGCCCAGATCCATACGTAAAATAAAAATAAATAAAATATTTAGGCATGCGGGCCCAATCTCTATTTATCCAAGTCCACATCTGTCGAGTCGAGCACTTACACCAACACACAACACGAGTTAGTTAGATACACAAATCACAATGCCAAATGCCAAGCCCTCGAGGAGGAAGAGCCTACATGAATACCTTTGTACACAACATGCCGAATCTCTAAGTTAAGCACTGGGATCCAAATTCCACAGTTGGCAAACACCTGCCACAATACAACGCAAAAGAGGAGTTTGCCCATGCGTCAAACCAAGTTACATGGAAGATAAGTCCACGAAACCTTTGTTATCCTGCACTCATCAATAGATATATATAAAATTAGAAACAGAAATAGAAATAGTAAAAAAAAAATATAAAATTTGCAACAAAAAAAAATATAAAGAAAGAAAAACAAAATGTTGGGTCTTTATTATTCGAACCCAATATCCAAGTCATATCATGATCACGTGTAAAGTCCGAGCATATGCAATACGTACCAATATATCACATATCACATGTAAGGGAGGATCTCATTTCAATCGCCACAGGAGAAGCTTATGGGTGCACAGTTTTTCACAACGCGTCAAACCAAATCTTTAACCTTCAACCAAGAGCTGAGCATACACCATAAAACATCGAGAATCCATATGCAAGGCACCAAGGAGAGAGCCCACAAGGGGCAAGAGACCATTTCAATTAACCCACGGGACAAGCTCCAAACAAGCATCTTCCAGAGTCCTGTGAGAAGCAACCCATGCAGCAAACCACGCAGGATCTTCCAGAGTCCTGTTAAAGGTACTCCACGACAGGCCTCTAATGAAACAATGGCTAAAGTTTGCATTTTTAAACAGAAACCAATGAACCGATCCTGGAAAAGAGATTCCTTTTGCAGGAAATTAATGGCGGCCCTGCTGCACCAAAACCATCGCTCCGACATTTCACAGACGTAGCAGCAACAAAACACAAGAAAATACCAAAGAAACCAAGTGTTGAGAAATACATCCACAAGAACATCAAG
Source organism: Picea engelmannii (assembly GCA_009831015.1). Lineage (NCBI taxonomy): Eukaryota > Viridiplantae > Streptophyta > Pinopsida > Pinales > Pinaceae > Picea > Picea engelmannii. The sequence goes on from ML778212.1 coordinate 385,904, forward strand.
GGAGATTGGCCCCATCGATTGTGCACTACACATTTTTATCAAGCTGGAGCCTAGCGGCCCAACACCATACCACAAAGAAAACAACAATCATCACCAAAGAGTCAGAAAATGAGTTCAAGTGTAAAGCACCGAGGAGAATACCCGCAATTGTTCCCATATGAAGAATTTCTCTACGCCACAACTATCACAAAACCAACACATAAGTCACCAAAGAGAAGCACAGAGCGCCCAAGAGCGCAGTCACCAGGCCACGCGACCTGCAAATAAAGCTCCAAGCCACGGGAGGAGGCACAGGACCAAGAAAACAAAAAAAAAAAGGAACCGCAGGCTAATACAGGACCTGTTACCCTAAAACCTTTTACAAAAAAAAAAAAACTCACAAGCCACGATCAGACCAACACCAGCGCCAAGAGCAGAGGGACAGAGCAGAATGGCCAGGCGGCAGAGGAAAGAGGCAAAAGAGAAGGATGCGTTTAGGGTTTTAAGAGCTAGGTGTAGGATTTTGGAGGGATAAGAGGGCACGTGGGCCTCATACGAGGCCCATGATCGTCTGAATTTAAATTTTCTTATTGGTATTAAATTTAAGTAATTTTTTTTTGTTTT
>ML778212.1:386606-405072 GCA_009831015.1 Picea engelmannii
ATATATAATTATTATATTATATATTATGTTTCAAAAATCAGGATAAAAAAAATAAAGGTTTAAAATATATGCTATTAAGATTAAGGTTTAAACATTAGTTTTAAAGATTTAAAACTAATATAATTAAATATATATATATATATATATTAATAAATAAAGCTATAAAAAAAAAAATGTTAGAGAGTCCATGGGTTTTGAACCCAAGACCCCCCACCAAGCGAAGTGCCTTAAGAAGAACACTAATGCCAACGTGCCCTCATGAGTCTTTACAAGTAAATTCTTATACTTAATTAGATTAATGGTAACAAAGTGTATTCCGAAGTATAAACTCCGATTATCCAAGTGTCAGGCTCACGAGACCTTACACACAATTCATCAAGCCAATCGTCGAGCCCTTTCATTCCATTCCACCAGTCAAAGTCAAACACTAAGCTTCAATGCATCACCTCAGATTCACTACATCATACGACCACAAGTAAGGAAGCAACACATAACCACAACGCACAAGTGCTAAGTCCCAATGCCGAAAGCCACTCTACAATCCTTAAAGACTCGCACCTGCAGCCACCGAGATGTGCAATTCAACGCACATGTACAATGTGCCTATGAAAGCTCACGAGTCAAGCATCGAAGGATAATTAGTTGTAAGTGAAAAGTTTAAAGGACTTAGACTAGACAAGCGGGGAGGAGGCGACATACACACTAGGAGAGTAAGCAAGAGGAATTGGTGAGTATGGTGCAAGGCTAGCATATCTACAAGAAAATGGAACCAATATTTTTTTTTTAGGGCGAAGAAATCAATCTTAGACGCTTAATCCTAATCCCAACCCATCCAATCCCCTAAAGAGAGTAATGTCTGTTTACAAACAAGTAAAGAAAAACTTACGCCTAACCCTGTTTCTAGTTTGAGTAGCACCAATTTTAAACGTCCTTGAACTCACCCTAACAACTTTGGTTGATGCAGGTTAAATAATACAAGATGGTCAGGACTCAAGGGAGTCGAGGTAGGGGAGCATCGCCGTAGGCATCGCCAACACCGCCAGCACTACCACCACCATCACCCAAACTAGTTTTGATACTGCGCTCGTTGGGGGCCATTAACGAGACTTTAAAGGGGCGACAACCAGCAGGGACCAAAGTGGAACCCCCACCATCTGGAACTGGTAATCTAGAAGCGTCAAGGGATTCAAGGGGATGACCTCCACCTAAAGACATAACTTGAGAATTGCAGAAGATCAAACTTCCAGAGTTTTTCGGGGGTCGCGCCAGTGAATGCGTGAAAGCATGGTTGGAAGGCATGACAAGGTTTTTTGCCTTAAGGGACTATGCATCCAACTCAAAGGCGAAGATCGCAATTTTTCAGTTAAGAGACAATGCCTTGAACTGGTGGGGCAACCTGGAAAGACAACTGCACCTTACCCCAGACACCATATCTTGGGAACTTTTCAAGGAGAGGTTCCGAAGGAAATATCTGCCAGTGTACTACGAGGAACAACAGGTAGGGGCATTTCATGCCTTAGTACAGGGAAACAAAACTGTAGAAGAATATGAGATCATATTTATGGAATTGGTCAAATATGTTTCGTATATGGATAATGACCAATGACAAGCAGAGCGCTTCATCTATGGATTGAACCCTAAGATAAGAGCTATAGTGCGGATGTGGAAACCGTCTTCAGTAGCGGAAGTGGTGGAAAATGCGTGTTATGTGGAGGAACACATGAACTTAATCGGGGGTACAAGACCGACATTTCCACATCATATTGGATTAGTAGGGAAGGCCCCGAGGACATTTCAAAGGGGAGGGGGCTCAAGGCCACCACCATATGGTAATAGAGTCATGCCAAGGACAATAGCCATTGGGATTTCAATGGCAACGAGTGCAGCATCTCGTTCATCACCGACAATGCAGACAGGTCCATGACCATCTCAGGGGATAGCTAGTAGGGGCAGGGGTTCCAGGGGAAGGAACTCATTTCAGAGACAGTCACATAACAGTGCATAGGTTCAATATCGTGTTACCTGTTGGGGGTGCATAGGACCCCATTACTAGCATGACTGCCCAGATTTACAATTAGGGTTCATGCATAGAGAAGGAAAGGCACCAATGGGGAGAGAAAGTAGCAGCCACCAGATTTATGCAATGGTTAATAATCGCCAGGCCGAACATCAATCCACGGTCGTGGAGTCATCAGGTACGCTAAATCATATCAATGTTAAGATTTTATTTGATTTTGGTGCTACAGATAGTTTCATTTCCCCATCTGTATTAGAAAAGAGTGGGTTGGCATCCTACGAGCACGATGACTTTAAACAAGTCGAGATGGCTTCGGGAGAAAAACAAGTGGTAGGACCTAGTGTTGATAATTTTATAGTAGACCTAGGTGTGTGTACTACCAGCTTGAAGGTATATGTCACTTCTCTCGAGGCGTATGACCTAATCATTGGAATGGATTGGTTAGCAGCTCACTGAGCCTTGGTAGATTGTTTCGCAAAGAGGGTGCTTTGTGTCGACAATGAAGGAAGACTAGTAGAGATCCACGATGTATGGAGAAAAGTGTCATTACAATTTATATCAACTATGAAGGTTAAGGATGCTTGAGGCAAGGGTGTCGACTTTATCTAGTGGAAGAAGTGAATGAAAGGAAGGGACCCTCATTGGATCGGTACCCGATATTGTTAGAATTTAAGGATGTCTTTCCAAATGAGTTACCAAGATTACCTCCTGAGAGGGAGCTTGATTTTACTATTGAGCTAAAACCTGGTGCAGAACCAATCTCCAAGACTTCGTATCGGATGACAACGCTGAAACTTTGTAAATTGCAAATATAGTTGAAAGAGTTACTGGACTTAGGGCTAATAAGGCCCAGTGTCTCACCTTGGGGCACACCCGTAATTTTTGTAAAGAAGAAGGATGGATCCTTATGACTGTGTATAGACTACTGGGACTTGAACCATGCTACAGTGAAAAATAGGTACCCAATGACGCAAATAGATGACCATTTCGATCAGATGAAAGGAGCATCAGTATTGTCAAAGATTGATTTGCGATCAGGGTATCATCAGTTAAGGATTAAGGAAGGCGATATCCCAAAAAATGCCTTTCAAACTCGGTTTGGACATTACGAGTTCATCGTAGTACCTTTCAGATTGACCAATTCACCAGGAGTATTCATGAGCCTCATGAACAGCGTATTCCGGAAGTACTTGGATCGATTTGTACAAGTCTTTCTAGATGACATCCTCATCTATTCCAAGAATTAAAGAGAACATGAGGAACACTTGTGAGTAGTGTTGTCCTGCCTTAGAGAGAACAAATTGTATGGGAAGTTGTCGAAGTGTTCCTTCTTCCAGAAAGAGATTCACTATTTAGGTCATATCATTTCTGACGAAGGAATCTCTATGGACCCAGAAAAGGTAAAGGCCATTATGGAGTGGCCAGTGTCAAAAAATGCCCATGAGGTGAGAAGCTTCATGGGGCTAGCAAGTTATTACCGGAGATTTGTGGAAGGATTATCAAAAATAGAAAAACCCATCACCACTTTGCAATGCAAGGGGGTCAGGTATGCATGGACAGAAGAATGTGATAATGCATTCATTCAGCTTAAGAGGCTACTAAATAGTGCACCAATTCTACGAGTGTCGGATATGGAAAAGGAAATCACAGTCTGCATAGATGCCTCGAAGCAAGGGTTGGGGACCGTGCTAATGTAGGATGGAGGAGTGATAGCTTATGCATCAAGGAAGTTGAAGAAACATGAAGAGATATACGTGACTCATGATTTAGAGTTGGCAGCTATAATGCTAGCTCTGAAAATATGGAGGCACTATCTTGTGGGGAAAAATTTTGAGCTCAAAACGGACCATCAAAGTTTAAAACATCTCTTCACTCAAAGAGATTTGAATGCCAGGAAAAGGCGATGGAGTGAGTTTATGAGTGAGTACGATTTTGGTATTTCGTACATCAAGAGAAAGGAAAATGTGGTCGCAAATGCCTTAAGTAGGAGACCACATATCTTCTCCTTGGTAACCTTAAAGGTCAATCTGAGGGAACATGTGTTGACACAACTCCAAGGAGACAGTTGGTATTTAAAGGTTACTTCAAACCTCCAGAGCGGGAGGCAGTTAGATCCAAATTATGAAGGATATAGTCTGGAAACAGATGGACTATTAAGATATCGAGGAAGGATGTACATCCCTGAGAATGGGGATATTCGAAGCATCATACTGAAGGAATCCCATAGAGCGCTTTATTGTGTGCATCCGGGTGTGAAGAAGATGTACGCAGATATAAGGAAGCTCTTCTTCTAGGTAGGCATGAAGCTCGATGTAGTCCATGCTGTCGCCAAGTGCCTAGAAATTCAACAAGTGAAAGCTGACCACCATCACCCGGCAAGCCTCCTACAACCACATGATGTTCCTATGTCCAAGAGGGAAGTCATCTCTATGGATTTTGTTGTGGGGTTGCCGCTCACATCTCATAGACACAATGTCATTCTTCTGATAGTGGATAAGTTAACCAATAGTGCTCATTTTATTCTGATTAGAGACACTTACGATGTCACTGATGTGGCACATGTGTTTGTAAGCGAGGTTATCTATTTGCACGGGATACCTAAGAAGATCATTTCAGATAGGGACTCCAGATTCACTTCTAGGTTTTGGACAAGTTTGCAGTCAGCGTTGGGGACTCAGTTGAACTTAAGCACAACTTATCATCCTGAAACAGATGGGAAAACTGAGAGAGTAAATCAAGTCATGGAAGACATGCTCAGGATGTATGTCATGGATAATCAAACCCAGTGGGAGAAGTACCTACCTTTGGTAGAGTTTGCCTACAATAACAGTTTTCATAGCTCCATCAGAATGCCACCCTACGAAGCTTTGTATGGAAGGCCATGCAGAATGCCATTGAGTTGGGATAGACTAGAAGACCGAGTAACAGTTGGGCCAGAATTGATTCAAGAGATGGAGGAACAGGTGATTCATATTAGGCAGAGACTAAAGGAAGCACAGCATAGGCATAAAAGTTATGTGGATGCACACAGGACTGACCAAAGTTATGAAGTGGGAGACCAGGTTTTCATTCGTATCAGGCCTAATAAGAGTACCATACAGTTCGGGAAGGGGACAAAGTTGTCACCTTGATTTATAGGACCATTCAGAATCCAAGAGAAAATTGGACCCGTTGCCTATTGTCTTGTACTACCACCCCACTTGCATAAAACTCACAATGTTTTTCATGTATCTGGTTTACGTCATTATGTTGCTGATGAATCACATAATCTAAATTGAAAGGAATTGTAGGTATCGGACGTGGGAACCCTCAAGGTAGAACCATTACGTATATTGGACCGTAGATTCTGACAGCTCAGGAACCGTCTGGTAGACCAAGTTAAGGTCCAGTGGGACAAGTATAGTCCAGGATCTGCTACTTGGGAAGACGCCGAGACACTATGACAAGGCTATCCCTCATTTTTTTTCACCACCTCGAGAATATGTTTCTCGAAGGTTGGGTGTATGTAGCACCACCTTTTGACTTAGACAGATAGGATTACCTAAGGCCTATATACTTTATTTTCTAGTCACAATGAAACTATTAAGTGATACACTTAAACTTTAAAATGTATGAACTTTTATGAATGCTTAAATGTTATTGATGATGATGTATATAATGCGATCTACTAGGTGAATGTAAATTTTACGAATGTTTAAATGTTATTGATGATGATGTATATGATGTGACATATTGTGAGAATGAATTTTTTTATGAATGTTTGAATACTATTAGAATGATGTTGGATATGATGCAATCTATTTTGGTAAATGATAATCTTATGAATGGGTGTCGAAATTGAATAATGGAATATTATGAGATCTATTTCTAACTGGAAAACTTTGATGTTAAGTTGTCGATATAGGGATACCAAATTGAAATGTATGAGTTTGTATTATAGACTAATCTGTAGGTTATGGGCTATGAAATAGCCAAGGGATAATGATGATGAAAGTGGATATCATGACCACTAGCCGAGAAACATTATGGTACAAATATTTGTATGTGAAATTATATTGGTTTGGATGCATTGCTATGATATGTGGACCAGTGTAGGATTTCAGGTGATGACACTACCCAAAACTGAATAAATGATGACAAAACCCCCAACAAAACGGTGCCACTGTATATTCCATTGTAGGGTGTGGACCCTAGTTATGATTAGGAGGGGTGGAGGCATTTCCCACCGTGTATCCTTCAAAACTTGAAGTCATGGGAGGACGGTGTTAGATCACGCTCCCCAAGATGTGTGATGATGACTGTCAGTTTCCCGCTAGGGAATCTTGGTCGAGATAGCGACACTTCCGCTTACGGGTTCTATTTGGAGTTAGGTCAATATAGTTGACACTCCAAGATAGTCTAGCAGAGGAAGGATAGGAATGGAGATGGAAGTAAGTTAGGGAGGAAGGATGAGTAGAAATAATTGGGAAAGTATGGAGATTTGTCTGATGGTGAAATCTAATGTTTTCCCTTCTAAAAAGAAAATGTGTCTCTATGAATATTCATAATTACGTAACTAAACCATAGTTGTCGAAATAAAATTGTTGAACCAGATAATTGTAAATAAAGGATTTCTCAAACATTTGATTGGTTTGTTGTCTTTTGTAAAAGACTAGTCTTGCTGATTGGATTTGATGCATACATAAATTACTAAAGGATGATAGTTTTTTATTATTAGTACATGCATGAGACTTGTATGTACTAGCTACACATGCATTTCTTGTACATGTACACTAGTATGTATGAGTTTTCTTGACTTACTGATAATGTCGGTTAATTGTTATGAATGTGTGAACCATGTTTCTTTTCCTTTGTGCCATAAGATACCTTAACTTCGGGATGAAGTTTCTTGAAGGGTGGGTGTATGTAACAACCCTAGTTGAATATATGCTCAGGGATTATTAAGTAAAAATTAATTAGGTAATTAATTGTCCTAACATGGTTTTAATTAAACAAAGATTGGCATAATAATATTAATTAAATATTTATTAATTAATTAATTGTTATAATTTTGATTAATTAATTAATTAATTAATTAATTACCTATCACATTCAATGACATGGGTGATAAATTTAAGAGGGTTAGTAATTTTAATTTTTTTAAATGATTTACGTATACGGAGGGGATAAGAAACATTAAATATAAGGATAAGAAACATTAAATAATAGGATAAGACATTAAATAAGAGGATAAGATAATGAATGTAGGGATAAGGAAATTAATGAGGAGGAAAGGGTCGGGGAAGGAGAGATATGACGGGAGGAGTCTTACGGGAAGGGGAGGATTATTTTGGGGAGAAGGAAGAATTATTGGAAGGGGGAAAAGACTGTATGTTGGAGGTGATTATTTTTCTGGTGTAGGGAGTTTGTTTTATGGGTTTTTGGTGAACTAGAGGCAAGGGGCACTGGTTTGCTGGGGGTTTTGGGCACGGGGGCTAGGATATCCATATGGTATCCTAGAGCTAGGAAGCCAGACAGGCTGCTCCTAGATGGCAGGGAGGAAACACGGTTTGGGTAGAGTTTTTCAGTGCATCAGGCAGCAGCAAAGAAGCGGGCTAGACAACCAGGTCAGCGGATAAATTAGCATCAGGAAGAGGTAATTAAATTTTATTATGTTAAGTTATTTTTCATACTGTAAATAGATTTGAATTCCAGCAGATTTTTTATTCTTGTAGGATGTGAATGAATGATTTACGTATAGAGAAAGGAAATATATGTTAAATTGTATGTAATTTTGTATTTTACGGCCACTACAGGGAGTCCAAAAAGGGTAACCAACCCTTTTAGTCACATATTTGAAGAAGGAAAAGGGTGAACGAAGGGACATTAATCTAAAAACTTAGTGGGAAGATGATGAAAAATGATTGAGTTAGGTAGGTGACCTCGAGGAGATGATGTCCCAAGGGTTAGGAGGTTAATAACGCTATAGCACCATGTCATAAACATCCCCTTCTACCATTTCATTCTCTTAATCAAATCCCCTCCAATATGATCTGTTGAGTTCCAACTGATAACAAAACCATTTGTTGGATGTATAGGTTGACCCGAGTTCTACCTTATTTCTTCAACAAAACCCTAGAAACCATCGGCCACTCTCATAAATGAGAAGGAAACACTCTGCACATAGTGAACAACACAGTCTCACCCTAGATGGATTATCGGTCATTGCATGACCCAAGTGTCTGCAATCACGGAAGGGATGGAACTTGTGGGAATATTAGGAATATCATTATGTATTCTACTTGCATTCTATCATACCATCATTCATTAGATCTATTTAACCCTTAATATTCATTCTTCATAAAATAACATGTCTGTTGTAAATTAACTTTAACATATTCATATATTCATTCATTCATTCAACATAATAAGCATATAAAAGCAACAAATAAGAAAAAAACACATGAAGACACCACATTTTATCGTGGTTCAACCCCCTGGGCTATGTCCACAAAGATCTTATGCTTCCTATTATTCTTCATCAAAATATGGCATTGCACGCATTACATCATAGGTTTTAGTGCTGGTGAGGCTAACCACTGTCGTACCAAGCTCCACAGCCTTTGATCTGACCCTCACTTACACTCCATAAGTCTCCAAAACTGATACTTCAACTCAAAACATATCAAGTCTAAAGACTCAAAAGGGTTCTCCAAGGTTATTTCTCTCACACACATAAGTTATATTGATTATTCCCTATCTACATCATACATCATATTTATACAAAAAGGTGGGTAAGAACCATTTGCATTGACTACCCAAACCCTAATTCTAAGTGGACTCCACTTTTCCACATTCTAACTGCCTTCGTGCACCAATCCACAATTATGTCGCATTGATTTTCCTTTATTCCCGACGTGCCAAATTCCTTGCCTTCTTGCGCACAAATTTCTCCACATTTCCTAGTGCGCACCACTTCCTTGGTCCATTCCTTATTTTTATACCTCATTTGTTGTTCTCTTTCCTTGAATTGTGTTCCCAAAATAGCATGCTACAACACTTGTTCAACTAAAAATTCTCCCTCATTAACTAATTTATCTTGAAATAGGGGCTAAGAGAAACATTCTAAAAATGGCTTGATGTCCTTTATTTTAATAGGGCCTCCTCTCATTCCTCTATTTATATCATGGAAAATACTTTAAGTATTCACCCCACAAATATTTTTTCGAATTTACAGTTGAACAACAATACACTTACAATATTTACATGACATTGTATGGAAATCATCAATCACAATTAATTACATATACTAAGGATTTAGAGAGGGAGGTGCTACAACTATCCCTACACATGATTAATGTGGGATATAAGTGACATGTAATCTCTATCATGGTGGAATACACTCTCTATCATGGTAGTTAACAAGCTAGGTCAACCTGCATGAGGTATAAATTTCATATACTAGCTCCGATGGAGGTGACTTTTATAGTTATAAAGGTACCAGTGTGTAGAAAGAAATCAAGGGGATATGAGCTATGAAATAAAAGATTAAACAATGAAAAAATGTGGTTTTATGCATTCAAATTGATCTCAAAGGTTTTGTGTCCAAAATTTCAAATTAGGACCTAACACTAAAATGGGCATTGCAAGTCAATTCCTCCAATTTTTCCACCCAAAAAGTACCTAAATAAATGACAAATTATATAATGATTGAATCGAAACGAATGATTGTATTTGATATTCATATCTAGTTGCTTAAATTACATGGCACTATCTATTAATTTAAAATCGTTTAACATGAATATATCTATTTATAGGATGTTAATATATTAAGGTGTATATTGTCATGTTATAATTGTTGTTATAAAGGAAAATCTGCAAAACCACTTAATAAGGAAAAATGATATAAAATGATATATTAAGCTCTAGATTGTCATCTTATAATTCTTGTTATAAAGGAAAATTTGCAACACTACTCAATAAGGAAAAATAGTAGGAAATTTGTATTGTATGGATGTATTGACAAGGAACTTAAATAAAATCTTCCCTCCTATATATTTTAGAGGAGACATTGTTTGTAGATTAAAAAATTTCACCTCAAACACACGATTCTTTTAAGAATTTCGATTTTGCAAAGACAGGTGGTTTATTGTAATAGTTGCTGATTAAGTTATATATTTTTTCTAAAAAGTAGAAAACTCGCTCATCAATGTTGGAGAAAGTAAACCTAATGTCACTTCAAACTTTTTACAAACTTAAATGGATTGAACAAAGTAAAGATAAAGTATATTGAACTTACCCAAGAAATTTAATGTGGCTTGTAGTTTTCCAACAAAGTACCCAACTTTCTAAGATGCCCCGATCATTTTCTTTTACTTTTATTATTCTGTGTTAAAATGTGTATATGACATGCTTAATTATTTACCCAAGCGACATAATTCTGTGGAGATCCTGTTGAGATTCAGTATGATGGACTACAAGTCCATTTCCACACCCATGACGATAAATCTAAAGCTCATGAGCGATTCATCTTCATATTTGATGGATTCCACAATGTACAGATAGTTGATTGGATCCTTGATGTACCTACAGAGATATACAAACTCTTACTAGGAAGGGAGTGCAGTGGATCAAAAGAATACTTTCAGATTATACTTCAATTTAGGATCAGTGTGATCTCATGCTTGAGCAGGGAGAAGACATCAGTGGCATTCAATAAAATGTAAGCAAAGTATATAAAATTCACTATTGTAATCCGTGAAGCAACATGGATTCAAAATTTTCTTGCACGACTTCATTCGAGACATGATTCAAAATGGAGTTGTGAAGCTCCAATACACATCCACAAATGAGTATCATCGGTTAGAAATTCTCCTATATTGGTCCTGCTGATTTGACCAAGGGAAAATGATACATTTACTCAAAGGATTAGCCATGTTTATTTGGCTAGTGGTGAATGATGATTTGGCTAGTGGTGAATGGCCCAGGTGCATTCTTTCTTCTATTAGTCATGCGGATTTGACTAGGAGAGGAAAGACTCGAGATTCTTTAGAGACAATCTTAGCATGATGAAAAATTTCCACTCTCGTTGAGAGAGAGGTGTGTTTCTTCTTCTCATGCCCACTAACCCCTCTGGCTAAGAGTTCCCTAGATTAGTCTTACGACTAAGGGGGTAATGCACTATCATTCCTGATGAGAGAAGATATTTTCCTTGGCTAAGGGAAATATCATTTGATCTTTTCCACACCTCCAGTCCCAAGAAGGAAAGCATCAAACTTAGATCCTTCATCTTGAAATATGAAGTGAGCTCCCTCTGAATATTGACTCCCTCCAAGCCTGTATAATATCTGGATTCATCTGGTCCATCTACATTTTCTAGCCTTTTCTGAAGTCTAATCTCTTATGAACTATTCTGGGGAGGATTATCCTCTCTCCTGGATCTTGAAGGATGACTCCCTCTAAACTTTAGCTCATTTATTACATGGATGTGAACAACTCTTATGTCTAGATACTCTACTCCATGTCTCAGCTAGGGACCATCTGTACTGTTATCTCTTGGAAAGAAATTTATAACTTACTCTCAAAGATATTACCTGTGACCTTCCCAGAACAAGAAATAAGAACAACAACATATCCATGGTAGACTCCATGGAATTTACAAGATAACCTGCCAATAATAAGGTCAAAAACCAAGAAAATATCCTGGACAAGATCAATTTGTCTTGTAAACAAGTTCATTATTAATATGATCATTCACCTAATGGTAGTTGTACCAACAATAATCAAGTGTTTACTAAACAAGTAATAGCAATAGCAATAATGGAATTCTAATGTTTTATATTCTATTTACAACACTGACTTAAACTGAAAAAATATAAAGAAATATCAAAATTGATAGGAAAACCATGCTACTTGATAAACGACATCCTATTCATCTTTCTCTTCAACATATTCTACTTGTGCATGGTGCTTCTTCTTTCTCTTTTCATTTTTAAGCAAACATTGTGCGGCATAATGTCCCATATCCTTACAGTTGTAGCGTCTGATATTTGACGCATCCTTCCTGTACAATGGTTTCTTAGGATTCTTTGGGATTCTTTCTTCCTTTTCATTTATCTTCTTCACTTGGGAAACAAGTTCTTGATTTTCATCATCATTAGACTTTTGTGATTTGGATATCAACCTAGATTCCTCTTGGGTGTAAACTACCATAGCTTGTTGAACTTTGGAATTTTCCTTTCTAGCGTAAATCCATTAAACAAATGGATGCCAAGAGGAGGTAAATCCATTTGGTTTAGTAGTCACGAGTTCAACATCTTCTACTAGATATCCAATGGATTATAGGTAGTCCTTGATATATGAGATCCTCATGAAATAGTTGGCTATTGTTCCTAAATTTTTAATGGTCACGTTTATGAGTTGATCTTGTAGAGTAAGCTTTCGAATGGTATTATTACTTTCATAACTTTTGGTTAGGGCATAAGAAATTTCCTTCGATGTCTTCAGTTCTGATACATTAGGTATCAGATGATACTTTATTGTGTCTCTCAAGATCTTGTTGGCCTTGACCTCATTCTTCCTGAACTTTTCTTTAACGTCTTCTTCTTCTTGTTTTGGAAGCCTCTTCTTGATATAATTCTCTTCTGAAAGCCTCATAAGAAATAATTATCTTATAGAATGAGGAGAACTATGAGCTTCCAGGATATGAATTTTTCTTCTCCATCCAATCTATCTTCAACTCTCATGTTGGTTGACAGTTTTTGTTGGTAAAAACCCTAGCACTTAAAAACCTCAATTTTTCAAACTTCACAAAACTGGATGAATAGGGTTTTAGGGGGTGATCTAGGGTAGGTCATATTTATTTGTAAACGAATTATCCCCAAAAATCCTTGGGACAATTCTCAACGAGCTTGAAAAATTATTGAAGCTGCAAGGTGTTGCTGTAGCGATCTTCCTTCTAGTGGTCAAATTGTTCTGAAGGTAACCAACTCTGAAACCATGTTATATTTTCCTTATATAAAGAGAATTAGTATTAATTTTTTTATTTTAATTTATTACCATTAATATATATATATATAATGTACGGATAAGAAACAACATAAACAAGAGTCACAAATAACACAATATATTTATCCTAGGAAAACCCCAACAACCATTATTAGATAGATTTCGTTCACAATGCAAGTTCGATCAGATAATACATATCCCAAAGGTTAGCATAACCTAAAATACCACCACAACTGCAATTGCAACACCATACCAAGGTAGCGCACAAGAGAGAGATACCAAAAGATTAAACACGAAGGAAGTGCATCAATACAACTACTATGTCACCTTATCCAAACTTTCACTATGCTTCTAGGTGTATGAGAGAGTGTGATTGAGTGAAAAAATGAGCCAAGACATCCTCTATTTATAGTCTTCTTTTCCTTCTAAATCGGTTGAATTCTCTTTTGGGAAGGTTTCTTTTCATTATACTTTATTCTTCTGGGCCGACTTCTCTTCTAGGGTATTTCAACATCTATCTGACAGATATCTTGCTTCTAGAATCTTATTAATATCTAAGAAATGTCATCTAAGAGGGAAATATTCCCCCACATCTACCAAAACATCAACACAGATCTCAATATATTAGATGACTGAGATCTAAGTCCTTGGAAAGAAGAAGCAACTAAGAGGAAGGTGAAAATTCAAGATGGTAAGGAAATATTACGATGGGGTCACTCTCCTCTTGGTTCATTCACAATTAAATAATCCTATAACCTCAAAGACAAATTTCACCTTCAACCAAGTGAAAAAAATGGGAAAATTGTTTGGAATTCACACTTCTCTCCAAAGATCTCCACTTTCTATGGCTCCTTGTTTGGAATTGCATTCTTACATAGGAAAATCTCAGGAAAAGAGGATTCACTAGACCATGGATTTTCCACTTCTATATGAAAAAAGATGATTCGATGGATAATGTATAGAATCAATGTTCTTCTAGAAATGAAATTTGGGACAGGGTGGCACAAATCATGAGGAAAATGAACAAAGCCAAGAATAGCATAACTATCTGCATTGAGAACTAGGGATAAAAAACTTTCCACGACCCCATATTCAATAGGATTTGGAAGATACTACCAGGATTTTTTGTTTGTAAAATATGGAAGGAGAGAAGAAAATGAGCCTTCCACTCCAGGTCCTCTCCACCACCCCTCTTCTGAGATAAGAGTTTTGACAACACTCAAGAAACAATCATATATCAACAGTGGTCTCAAAAAGATATTTCATGTAACCCCACTAAAATAATAATCCTCTCCTAGTGTCATTTAAATATCAACCCCACTCACCCTACTCTTAACCTTAATGCCCACCCTCCACACACTCATATCCCCATGACTTGGAAATGTCCTTCACAAGTTTTTTTTTAAGTTGAACTTTGATGGTTCTTCCAAAGAAAACTACAGAACCATGATATTTGGAGTGATTATTAGGGATAGTAATGGACAACTAAAACATATCATGGCTGGTAATCTAGGTTGGGATTCTAACAACTCATTGGAACTCTAGGGCCTCATTAAAGGAATTCAATTGGACTCCATCTTGGATATGACTTGACTTGTCATCAAAGGGGATTCCCAAATGATTATCTCTTTGGAAACTATAATTATGAATGGTTCAAAGCCAAGAAGAGTTTCCCCCAGTTGGAATCTTCTCAGTTCCATGGAAGTCTTTCATTCCCTCCTACATCCTAATATTACTCTCATCCTTTCCCACATTCATCGAGATGCTAAAAAAATAGTTCAAAATTTAATAAAGGAAGGAGTCTCTTTATCTGGAGATGATTTATCGATGCCACATTCCTCCCTGCCCCTCCCATGTTAACACAATTCTTTGATTTGGCTCAAAGGGACTATTCCTCCCCGTATGGGGTTCCACTAGTCCACATGAAACCCAAATTTTAAATGCAGACATCCATCACCTTCCCTTAAATATTCACTCCTATGCATGACATTAATTCTAAAAAATTCAGTGCGAGTCTAATCCACATGGGAAACTCAATTCTCTAATTTGCAATCATGGAGAACATCATATGCGTAGGTACAAGGAAGTTGAGTGTTGTCAACTCAGGATTAGTGACAACTTCAAAGTCTTGGAAAGGTAACATATACGAGTTTTTTTTCATGTTTCATTCACTACACCTCATTCTTTCTTTGTTTGATTATTTTCCTCCCTCCTTGTCACCACCTATGGTTTTTCTCCCTCCAATTATCTTACTTCCTTGCCTCTGGTTCTGTGGTTTCTCCTCCAAAACCATGCCAAGGACATGTGGCAAGCCCAGGTGTGGCCCAAAGAACTATCATTATCTTATTAGATGTACTCACCCCACTCCCCCTCCATTTGGTATTCAGCCCTACCTTAGTTCCCCTCCCCTTGCTTCACCCATTGTTGAGACTCATTTCATTGCCAACAATCAGGAAAATTTCAATTGGGGTCCTATCTTGGTGGAGGAGGAATATCCACCTGTTCCAACCCCATATCCAATCAAGTCATCACTGGTCTCTCCTGAGGACACTCAATATTTGTCAGTTTCTTTCTTTCAAGTGGGTGGTAGTTTTCCAAGACAGTCTCTAGACGAGCAATGAAGTTTCCCTGTCATTGAGGAGATAACCCACATTTTTCGCTGAAGGAATTTCTCTTGTTGCCACTTGCATGGACACATACACACCAAACATTACTCAAAACAGGCCTACCACATCATCAATGGATCCACCGCATGGATTCTTTCAGGAACATTTGCAACTCATCTTTGACGTGCACTAGGATTTTGGAGAACAAATATTCTGCCAAGATATCACCAGTCATAGGTTGGATATACTTTGTGACACTCTTTCAGGAGATATTGTCAACCGATGATTCCCCGCCTACTGCCAAACTTATCTTATCACTCCATCTTGGCCGCATTCTGCTCAGAGTGATGGAAGTAACAAAGCATAGGGTGTATGAAGTTTCTTAGTCTTAGCTTTAGCTTTTTTCATTTTTTTTCTTTTTTGATAGATGCAATGTTTTATTGGCCCCTAAGACAGATAGATGCACATTTAATTATGATAAATAGAGCATTCATGGACATTTTATTTTGGACTTGGGTCTCATTCTCATTTCCATTGTTGGAAGAAGACACTCGAGGTTCTTTAGTTATTCTATGGATTCCAAACTTATGAGGTAATACCAAATTTTACTTAAAAAATAAATTGTTTCTCTCTTATGGCACACTATTTTCAATTAAAATAATAAAAATAAATTATCTATTGACTCTAGGAGTTATAATAAGAACATACACAACTTATTAATATAAATTTTACAAAAATGAAATAATGAAATATAGGAAATCCAATTAGAATTCACAAATTGTTTTGTTCTTGTTACTTTCCCTTTAAAATATAATGCATTTGTTTGTGCTCGTTGTAGTATTTAAACTATGTAATTCCTTGAAACAAATTTGTATAGTCTTGTGGATCACAATTTTCACATTTTTTTAATATTAATTTTATATTCTTTTAAAATTTAATCAATAAATTCATTTTTTTTAGCATGAAGGTATTCCTCTTCCTTCAAATGGGCTAGGAAATAAAATCTTACATCATGAATAAAAGACCTAAGTATTTAAGTATTATGATATATGTAAAAGTAAAAAAGAAAAAATATACACACACACACACACACACATATGGAATTTCCATACAAATATCCATAAATGTGTGTAGTTTCATCAAAGTTTCATGAGCAATAAATATGTGAATAATATCGTAAAAATGTGATTGGAAATGGAGATCAAAATGGAGATGGAAAATGTGCACATGTTAATAATATGCATGCATTAAAAATGTGTATGCATTTTTCTTACACAAATTCACAACTTTGCAAAATTTCCTCCAACTTTGCAAAAATTCCCTCACCTTTAGCATTTGGACATATTTTAGGGATAACAAAGGCCCCTACGCCCATCCCATTTGTAAAAAAAACCACCCAATGGTGACCAAAACACCACTTTGGGGTCAAGCACCCCATAGAGAGGGCATGTGTCATGGTTGGAGGCCTTGTTCATAGTTCTTAATTCCTAAAAGCTTTGTGTGCCTATGTAATGATGTTTTTTCTTCTTTCTAACCATGGTCTAGGCCAACAGACCCATCTTTAATTCCCCAAAAACATTAAGCCCCTTATTTCCCCCTCTTACTATTTTTAAACATCAAAGCCCATTTTTAATGCACAAAACCTACTTATGGCAACCATATTGAACTAAAATGCTAAACAACCCTAACCATGGTCCCATGAATGATTCACAATGGAGGCCTAAGACATATTCTCATTCAAGGCATATGTTGTGATTTTATTATAGTGCTCGTATCCCTTTAGTAGTTTAGAGATAGTATACAAGTTTTTTGTCTGGTTGTTCAAGGATGTTTCCATTCCTTTAGCCATATAAATTTTACATGTACTAGGTTTCATTCATGGATATTTATCCTCATGAGTATCATTTAGGGAAATAGGCACAATTATTCTTCTCTTGTGTCCTCGGTTAAACATGTAAACACATTCTTAGTGCACAACTAACCTAGTGATGGTGCCCATAGTACCCTTGGAGGTGATTGTTTACCAACATAAGTCATATCTAGAGTTTGAATATGATGCATGGAGGTCCTTTATTCTATGGAAAATAAATTCCCAAGAATTCTTCTATTGAATTATAAATTGAAACGTTCCTATTTAGGACATTGGTACAAATGCTACCATTAAAAGGATAGAAATTATTCCAATTTATTACGTATATTGTCATTGGATAAGCATATTGACATAAACATATTACAACTACAAGAAATAATTCAACTCAAGATGAAGGTTGGTTCATTTGTTGTATACATATATTAAAAATTCAGAATTGAAGAAGACAATTTGCTACATGAACCATTAGCCATTTTACACTTCATATAAAAAACGGTAATAGAGAAGTTGTTAACCTAGTGAGAATGAAAAATTTCATCATCAATCTGACGATTAACTATACAAAACAAAAAAAACTCCAATAGAAAATATATACTCATAAAAAAATTATAAGTTGTCAATACATGGTAAGTTTTCATAATCTAGAAGTTAAAGTAGGGAGATGGAAAAATATATACAAGGAGAAATTGAGGATGAGGTCTATATAATAATACATTAAATCTTATATATGACCAAAATTACTCAATTCAACATAAATATTTGAGTAGCTTCCATAATTCGTTAATGTCCAACAAAAAAGAAGAGTTATATTAAGGATTTTTTAGAGCACTACCCAAATCAGGTGATAGGTAGCCAAGGTGGTTTAAGTTATTAGTCCTTGCCAAAGGCGTAAAGGGACTATAATTATCGATAATTTGTTGAATTTATATTAGTTTGTCGTTTCACTGCAAATTTTTGCAAACTTTCTAATGTTCGACATAGACAACT
>ML778212.1:405274-416935 GCA_009831015.1 Picea engelmannii
TATGTTATGATCTGATTGGATGATAGATTTGAGGTCTTATTGACTTATTGATAGCTTTTCTATTCCCAATGAATTATATGTTGCCATATCCAAAGTTTTCTCATTTATGGTACTTTTTTTATTTGTACTAATCATATTGAAATGTTTAGATATCCAAGGTTTATAATGATCGATAATTATTAAGATTATAACCTTGTATTGTGATTTATTTTTTTATTTCTGCTACTACTATTATTATTATTACTCCTTTGTATTTGTATTGAAATGTATTGACACTTTTTTTGAGGTTCTTCAATTGGCTTGACAGCTTAAATGTTTACGTGACGCGAGGTCTTTAAACAGGCTCGACAACTTAAATGTTTGCATACCGCGAGGCCCGTAGACATCCTGAGAGCCTTAAATGTTTATCTAAATATTCTTCTTGGAATACATTTGTCCTGGAAATTTTCCATGCAATGTTGCAGTGAATTTGGACAATATTATTGTCCACCGCCAGTTGAATATGCATTGTATGTTTCATACTTCTTCTAGACTTGGAATGAAATTTCCTCATCATTGAAGCTACATACATTATTTACCGGTTCAGTGAATGCTTCTTCTTCGTTGGTTCGTCGGTTGCTGCATGTTTTTGTTGTTTGGTTCACAATTCGACCTACGCTTCTTCCTTTCATCATTTCAGAGTAAGTTTCCATGCCATAGTTTCATTTTCTATTCCTTCTTTGTTGGTTAGTGTTTTTAGTTTGCAAGTAAGAAAGTTTTCTTATTTCTACTGGCATGCTCGTCATATGTTTTTGGTTCCTTCTATGCTTAGACTATAGTTTTGTAATTGTTGGAGATATATATGTTGTTTACTGGTTTAGTGTTTGTTTCTTGTTCATGGGTTCATTGGTTCATCGGTTTTTGGTTGTGTTTGTTTGGCTCAATTTTACAATTTGGGGCCATGGGGTTGCAGTTGGGCCTATTTGTGCTTTCTCGCTGGTTTGATGCTTATTGTTTTATTTTGTTTACTTCGGATTTGCATGGTTAGGTTAGTGCGCCGATAGTTCGAGTTTTTTTTATATTATTATTATTTTTGGGGGCGCTTTACAGTGTTCATCCCCTGCACCCACGAGTGGACATGCGGTTGTGTTATTTTACATGTCTGACGAGGTCGAGATATGCTCTACTGTGAAATTTTGTTTTCACTTCAGTGTTGACATGATAGAAAATAGTTGCATAAAAAATAGTTGAAGAAGTACATGTGCAATTGCAATATCCATTGTTTTTTTGTTAAAATAAAACATGTGCAAGTTGCACTTATAAACCATTTATGGTGGAATGTACCCATATCACAATATCATGGGCACAAAAGTCTGTGTAGACGATAAATAACATGTATTTCCATGAATGGAAGCATATCTGGATACTTTTCCATGGAAAAACAAAATCATCTAGCTATGGCCATGCAATTTGGTAATATTTTGTGTCTTGTAATATATTTTGGGAAGGGAAAACATTTATATATTGACAACCATAGATGGAGAAAAGCAAAGGTTCATGTTTTTGCCTATATTTTATTCTATTTGTTGAGTCTCATTTACTGTATGTACATATTGCTTGTTCTCTGGTGCATACTATATTCCATTCATGTTCATTGTATTTTGTGCATTCCCACATTCAAACAAACAAAATAGTTGGTGAAAACGACGGAGTCTTGACTGCATCGGTGGAAGAGGAGATAGAAAGGTGCATGCCTATACTGTTATTTCATATTGCGTTGTTTTGTATTTCATTTATTGTCTTTATATGTTTTCACCTAGTTTATTATATGTAATTATTGCGTACCTTCTTACATAATAACTTATATTCATTACATGTATTCCTGCATACTAACTTCCTTCATGTCCATTGTATTTTTCCTGCATTGTTGTTGGGCTTGAAATATGTCCTAAAAACAACCTCTATGCATCAGCCGAAGGTTGGCACTGGTACAAACATTTTACTTGTTTCCTACATAGGTTCTTACCTTCCGTTTTCAATACCGAACCTCCAGATATGAAACACCTGTAAAGGAACAACAATTGTAAAGGGAACAACATTTGTTCTGCTCAAATGAACGACACTTCTTGTAAGGGGAACAACAATCATAATAAGGGAATGATAGTCGTTACATTGGGCCGAACTAATGTGGAATTACTTTCATTGTAGTATTTTCCCAACTATCTAATTTGTCAACCCGAGGTTTGTAAACTAATGAAGCACACACAAAGTATATGCAAGATTGAAGTGAGACTAATCTAATCTAACGTTAAATATACGACTGAAATTGAATCATTAATATAATGCAGGAAATTGAAACACACGACTGAAATGAAATTGTATAAACAGAATTAATCTAGGAATGGGAAATTGCGTAAATGAAATTAATCTAGGAATGGGAAATTGCGGAAATGAAATTAATCTAGGAATGGAGAACTACATGAAGGAAAAACAAATACAACAAGTGAAGAGTTGAATGGCACAACAACATATGAGATCTCTCACCAATGAAGAAATCTTATATTACAATAATCAAAACAATCTTCATAAAAGAATAATGAACACATGGAAACCAAAACTATGAATCAAAGCTAAGAATCCCTTTCTCTTCCAAATCCTAATGACTACCATTAATGACTACTCTAATTTCTCATCCTAATTACTCCTCAATGATTACTACTCGACTACTCCCTCATGAAGAGAGATCACTCTCTTTTATACATGAGAGCCTTGAAGATAAGATAACCATCTCATAATTACAGATCCACTTTTCTCTCAACCATTTTCCTATTATTACAAAATATAATCCCTTCAAATCCTCGCACATATCTCTCATATATCTTGGATAAGATATGCCAACCAAATCTCCATGATCTTCTCCTTGGAATAGGCTTGAATTATCTCCTTAAATATTGAAATGGTGGAGGAAGTATTCGAGAAGTCCTTTTTAATTAATCCTTCACTTATTCCTACACATTACAAAGCTCACACATTTTTGAGATATATATGAAAACATGTCGATTTTCTAACATTTAATCACAAATTCCCTTTTAATACTAAAATGAATAAAGTGGAAAATAATAAGGTGAAACGCGCGTATATTTATGAAATGATATTGTGAAAGGTTAATGGGGCGATCAAATGTGAAGAATAATGAAGGGAAAGGTGGATGAAAATTGGACATTTATGAGCCCCAACATACCCCCCAAATTAACTTGTTGCATGTCCTCATGCAACCATGCATGGGTCTTCTCAAGAAATTTTGGCATATGAACGTTGGCTTTGAGTGATGATAATGAATGTTTCCAGGATGGGATTTACATGAGTAACAACTGACATTTTCTTATGGTTGGTTCTTGTATGACAACCATGAATATAAAGAATGTTGGTTCTTGTGTTAACAACATTCATTTCATTATTTGTGCTCTTGTTGTTATGATAATAATTTGCCCATATTCTTACTGGAAAGTATATTCTATCAATGTGCATAAGGAAACATCACTGATTATAAGAAAGCCCTTTTTTTATATTTGTGAATAATGACAATATGTATATCAGTGCTTATAAAGCAAAGAGAAATAGAGTATCGTTGGAAAAGAAATGTTCATAAATGGTAAATGAGACGAAAAATGGAATGATGGTAGTGGAAAAATGGAGTGATGATAGTCAATAAATTCCCCTACCCCACAAATGAACGGGTTGCATGTCCTCTTGCAATGTGGCATAAGTCATAGAAGTGAAAAGGAAAGGGAACTTGGTGAGTTAATTTTCCAAATTATTCATTGTTAGAAGTTGAGGAATTACATGAATAAAGTTTAGAAAATAACGTACCTCAATTTACCCAAAATGTTGATGAAATATGCAATGGGAATATGGTTGATCTGGCTACCTGAGCATGGAATATGTCACATCATGTAGGGTCATGCAAAAAGTGACTATTGTTGTAGCTACGACTATTGTTTGTTGGATCAGAGAATGTGAAGTGGAGGAATCTGAATTGTTGCTGAAAGAATCATGGAAAAGAAGAAGTACGAAAGTGGAACTATAGTTATCTCAAATAGCTGAAGTCATGCTTCTACAAATGTCGAGGAAGTCAGGAAAACATGTATAGTCTTCACCTGCTACAACCTGATGGTAGAATTCTAATCATGCGAATGGATGTGTCGATTTCGAGCATGAAGAGAAGTCATTGGATTATAGACCATTGATGAATGTCATTAACCATTGTGAGGAAAACTCGCCATTGATGTCAATGAGTCCCAACATACCTAAGTACATCTTGTGAAGTTGGAATGAATGAGATAATGTCAAGCCACTTGCAATATCTAACGATCAAGGGACATTGATGTATTCCCATGATTGTCAGCGAGATAACTTTCCATTAAGGCATGCAAGCCTCTAGGTACTCAAAATGGAATTTAGTCTATATCCCAGATAAGGTGTTGAGGTCGATGGGGCAAGACTTATTGAAAGGTGGGCCTTAAGGAATCCCACATCAGGCAACGCGAGTTTGTAAAAATATTGGTAGGACTATAAATGAAAAGATCTCAATAGCAACAATGTGTATGGCAAGGCAATGTAGTCATGGAAAGGGAGATGGACAGTTTTATTGACAAGGAAAAATGAACTGAAAAAGATAAAGAGATGTATGCAACTCAGAAAGATAGGCATGTGCGAAGTCATGAAGGATAATTCAATGGAATATGGGCTTCAACACAGGGATGACCAATTCTCTTTGAAGGAGAAATGCAGTGAAATAATTCAGGACACAAAATGGTTTTATGAATGGTCGTTGTGTAAAAACAAACGTCATGATGTGTAGAACGAGAATCAACTCCTTCAAGCAGTCAATAAGCATGTTTTTTTCAAAAAAAATTGTGATTCTTGAAAATCACTTCAACAGCAAGAAGTGATCAGCCGCGCACCTAAAAAACTTAGTACAAATCCTGCATGAAAACTTGTGAGATGTTCGAAGAAAAACATAACATGCAGAAAGAAGTACAAATGCGACAAAGTAAAAATAAAATGCCTTTTATTACTTATTGTCATGGTCGTTGCGTGCGTGCTAGTTTCATCGTTGATTGATTGCTTAGCGTAAAATCGTAAAAACATGTTTCCATATTGTTTTTCAGGAATTTATAAAAAAGTCAATTTGCAATTTTATTTGTTTTTGTTGTTTTTATTTTTTATTATATATATATATATATATATATATATATATTATTATGTTTGACCTAATATTTTCATTATTATATACATCTTTTGTTATTATTAATATTTTTGTTATTATACTTTTTTTTTAAAACAAACAAATAAAAAAAATAAAAAATAAAAGAAAGGTCGTATATACCTGCATCAAGAGTTAGAGCAATCGAGATTCAGAGAGAAACGATCACCCTCTTTCCTACAATTTGTGGAGAGGGCGTACTTGCTGAGCTTAAGTTGTAGGGAAAAGCTCCTAGGGAGATCGGGCCAACTGAGTGCCATTACTAAAAGAACAAAATTCATTGCAGGTAGAAGATGCCTCATTCTCATCAAAATATTGACTAATACAGCCCCAAGGTCCATCATTAAAGCGTTCATGTTGATCTTACGTATTTGGAGATTGGACTACTATACTGACATTTGGATATGGGAGACTGAGCATTATATCTATCAGCATAAGTTCCCTCTGTCACATTTGTCAAAGTTATTTGCACAACCACCGATCGTATCAGTTCTGAGACAGTGATGGAAGGATAGTTGAGGTCATGTATCTTTGGTATGCTTTTCGAACAAGTGTATGCCGTTATGTTATGGCTTGGATCTGTATTGGACTATAACTCAAGCTATAGAAAAAAAAAAAAACTGTAGTAGTCTTCAATTGATTGATCATAAACTAGGCCAGGTTCTCCAGCCTTATTTGGATTGATATGACCTGCTCCATATTTGAACAAACCTATTTTTTCTAGTGATGTATCCTTGATTGCCTCCTTGGTGTTGTCCAATATTTTAGATATAGTCATAATTCAAGACTTGATGTTCGTTGGGATCCAATCAAGATGTTGTACCTTTAATAGAGATACAACTCCGGCAACATCAGGGAATGACATAGATGTGCCAGAAAACAACAACAATTGAAAAGGAGCTCAAGTTTATGAGGCACATGAATCTCTCCCAAAGACAAGTACATCTGCAATTTAAGTTTGTTTTGGAACTAGTTTCAAAAAAAATTAATACCAAACTCATCTGCCAAATCTTGACCCCGTAGAGTTGGGACAACCCTCTTTCTCTCGTCCATGTCATATTTGTTTCCCACTAATATTTTATTCACATTGTCCGATGCATGTTTCTCAATATTTCTAATCCAGTTCCTAACATTATTGAAAGATGATTCGTCAGTCACATCATAAACCAGAAGAATTCCCATAGCACCATGATAATATGCTATTGTAATAGTACGGAAACGCTCTTGGCCAACAGTGTCCCAAATATGTTTTTCCTAGGAGCTGCCTGTTCCAACTTCTTCCTATTCCAATCCTGTATCTCCTCCTCCTACCTCCTACATATCTCATCCACATCCTTCTCCTTCTCAGGTATCTGTGCATAAAAGTCACAATCATGAAGTACACTTAATGTCAAATACTCCATAATGTTTTGTAACATGCTTGTGGAAAGGGTTTGTAGAGAAATGGTAGTGTCAGTGCCCCCGTCAACTATCACCGCCTTCATGATCTCAAAAATTGATGCCACTGCCTCTTCCACCTCCATTATAATTTAATATGGAAGAAATGGATTGGCAAACAGATTGTTCCAAATCAAATCAACTATAAATGGGATTCAGTCTTGCAACCTCCGGAAAAAAAAATTCTTTTTCCAATTGAATATGAATCTAAAAATGGATTTCAGGGGATATGCTGAGAATCTGGGATATGAAAAAA
Source organism: Picea engelmannii (assembly GCA_009831015.1). Taxonomy (NCBI): domain Eukaryota; kingdom Viridiplantae; phylum Streptophyta; class Pinopsida; order Pinales; family Pinaceae; genus Picea; species Picea engelmannii. Next base: position 412,213 of record ML778212.1, read on the forward strand.
ATGGATTTTCTTTCCCTCAGAACCCTATTTGAATCAAAATACCTGATTTCAGATATGATGTGGATGCTGATGGTTTTGAAAATAAGATCGACATTCATCATTGAATATAGAAAAATATTGTTGCAAATCAATCCACTCAGATTTATTCGTCCAACCTCTAGCAGAAAAAATCTCTGTATTTGGTTGAACGTAGGAGTGGATCTCATATCGCCAAAATTGCATTAAATAATGTTCATTCATTGCTAGAGCTCATGGTCAATAAGTAATTTCCTTCATTCCGCTCTGTTGCTTTTGGCTTGACATTTTTTTTATTTTTTTTAATACTATCTGTAGCAAAAAAGTGGATACATAAAATATGTTCATAATGAAGGCCAGTAGCAGATCCAGCTAACTAAGTTCCACATCCATCGAAAAAACTCTGTAACGAACCTCCTCGTTACGACAACAACTCTGATAATAGGTGCAATTTTTTTTTTCTTTTTTTCTTTTTTAAAGTGTGTGCGCGTGTGTAGAAGGGAAGCAGACACACTTGACTCTACGTCGCCACCCGATGACTAACAAGACGCAACCACGATGATCACAACAAGAAGACATAAGGCGCACAACTACAAGCATTAAACGACCATAGACATAAGGAAGAATCCATAATGGTAGATTTACTATTTCTGCACAGGAAGGCAGGGCGTTTAATCTTAGTCCTCTGCTCCGGAGAGAGATAAGGTCAGATAGGCTCCTGGCTGACTGCTCAGGAAAAAACTAGTAACCCAATGACATACAAGACGCAAGCAAGACGAACACAGCAAGACGACATACCACAAGAAACTGCATGCATTAATGACGATCACTCAGAAATAATTCAGACTGACTACCCGCCCGTCCTACCCTGCAATGGTTAGGACCTCCAAGACACATAAGCAACGCTCAAGCCCAGGTTCCCATCGATTTTAACCATTTAAGGTCTCAGGGCTGGCGACTGTTCTGAGGAACATGAAGGTGTCTACATCCCGCCCGACACAAGCAAACCCAACATTTAAATGCCTCTACCAAGTACAACAATAATTAAACGAGTGACCACAACCTCTATGGAAGGCGCAAGGCAGAAGGACGCAAACATCGACCCGCCAAGTTCGGCATTATGAAAAGGAACAAGAAACCTCATCTACTAAGTCATAATACTCTATGGTACTTAGTTCAAGGAACCTCAAATTTATAAATCATCAATAACTAAAGATTCAATCGTATTAAGATAAGACCAAAATGCCATTATTTTTCGTAAATACCTAACACTAAAAATTGCACTTTAATTTGTATTGACATGCATTACCCGTACATAATTTAACGATATAATACAAGGACGTTACTCCTTACAAATCGCCATGACAATGAATTACAGTAAGGCACCCAGGGCCATGACACAATGTTACCATAACTTTGCAAATTAGATAGCAATCAACATTATATGTTATCTAACCCTAACAGTAATTTTATTTGTTACAAGATCATTTCTCTTACATACTTCAAATAATATATTAAAATTTCATTACCCCCATAATTTGTAACCACTACCTAATGCCCAAGGAGTTTCCTTCTTAATTGAATACATAAGCAATTCCTTCTTAATTGAAGGTATAAAGCAACCCCTACTTTAATTGAATGTATAACACAATTCTTTTTATATTGAATACATAATAACGCAATTGCAGGGTGAAAATAATAACATCTATTGGGTTACACACATGAATAAAGAAATTGCTAAATAACATGAATAAACCAAGAATGAAGCAATAAAGCAATTGCATAATAACATTTTGTTTTTGTATAAAGCAATTCTTTTTATATTGAATACGTAATAACGCAATTGCATGGTGAAAATAATAACATCTATTGGGTTACACACATGAATAAAGCAATTGCTAAATAACATGAATAAACCAAGACTGAAGCCATAAATCAATTGCATAATAACATTTTGTTTTTGTATAAAGCAATTCTTTTTATATTGAATGCGTAATAAATCAATTGCATGGTGAAAATAATAATCATAAAAAGAACTTAATCGATTCCTACCATCCCTAACAGAATGATAAAGGAAACAATAAGGGACATTATCCTTTAATGGATAGGAAGGAAAGAGATATTGCTAATAAGAAGCTAAAAACACTACTAATTAAGAAACTAAAGTAACGTTACTAAAATAAGGAACAAACAACATTACCCAATATAAACTAAAATAACATTGCTAAATCAGAAACTAAATTACCTATGGTGCAAGAACATTATAATTTCAGTTTATCAAGTAACCTGGAATTCAGTCACTACCATAACCTTCGCATTTACACTTAACACATCTAAAGCTTTACCAACATTATTGTCAACTTAGATAAAATAAGGTCGTTTCTAAAGTTCGGTTCATGATCCACGGTCTGTCACAAGACCTTCAATGCTGTCATAAGATCAGCCGTGAAAAGGAAATAGCCTGCATGGAATCGATGCCACCTGGGTGTTGGGCATAGGGCATCAATAAAAACGCCACAGGAAAAGGGGTAAAAAGGCAAGACCCTGATCCTAACGCTATAATAGCGTTCACTGTCTGAGCTTATAAAATTAAATAACAGTCATGAAAAAACATACACTGGACGTCGGACATCAGTGATAATCAATACGCCCATGTGGGGATGATTCGAGAGTGCTGTCATTTCCGTTGGAGGAAACGCTTGGTAAAAACAAGGGGAAAAATAATTTATTTCTTTTCAGAGAGATTAAAACGCTGGTAAGACAGCCACACCAGAATGTTAGCCGCCCGTCGATGGGATTTAACGCAAGTTTTGAAGGCCCACACAGATTCCTGCACAATATCTCTATCCGCAGACCTTCTAATTGAAATTGCAGCCACGAAAGCGCGCGATGTTAGCTAGAGATCGGGGGAAATCCCGGTGAGATTCGTTGAGGAATCGAGGTCGTTAAAAGGTGAGGAGAGCCCAAACAAGGTGGGTGAAGTTGGTGGAAAATCGCTGTCCCACCCAACCATTAAACACAAATATTAGCAATGGAGATGAATGGTGGTGGTGAGTTTCAGAAAGCAAAGGTGCGAAGGCGCAGTGGTCGAGCCAACTCAGAAAACTCAGAGGTCGATTTAACAGTAAAACCCCTGTGCCATTGTGTTGTCGGTAACTATAATAGCGAACCAGAGTCAAACGAAATCAGGGATCTTGCGTACTAAGTTTATTGTAAAAAAAACAAAGAAATAAGCCGAGAGATGGGGTGACCGTAAGAGCCACCACCGAGGTTGAGGTCCTTTAAATGAGATCAAGTAATGTTGTGTGTGTGTAACCACGAAAACTAAGTTATGTAACCTAAAGACTGTAAAAAAAAATAATAAATAAGTGAAATCGAAACGGTGTTGTCTCTTTTTCATTTTGCTGGCCACCCAACAATCGTGCCAGGGTATGTGTAAGAAAACAGTCGTGCTCAGATCGGCACAACTTTCATAGGGTATCACGCCATCACGTTCAGGGTAAAACACCCCAACTAAAAGCATAAAATTTACAGTTCTTAAATAAAAACACACAGTTACGAGGGTAATTCAGACGCACATGTGGACAGGTTGTTTAACGGGTAGGTACAGAATTAAACACACCCCTTAACCCATGGATGAAGGCAAGAGAACGCCTTGAAGAAAAACAATTTATACGTAAAATCCAAATCAAAATTTACACAAGAACGCCCAACGAAATTTTTACACGAAATGCCAGAACGAGATTTTTCGGTGAAAATTCCGGTGATGAAGGGGGACAAAACAATTTCCATTTGCCCATCAATGAATGAAACCAGATTTTTATTTTCTTATATATAAAAAATAGAGGTAGGTGACAGCAGTTTTTCTTTTAAAAGAAATTTCTTAACGCACAACCCTTCATTTAACAAAGGCCTTAGTGCCAGATCTGAATACAACTGCAGTAAGTAACTTTTAGAGTGTAAAATATCATTCCTAAAGTTCATTACAAATTCCAAATGAAACTTCATTACTGAAATCTTTTAGCAAGAACACAAATGCAGAGATGCATAGCAGCAAAGCTGAGAAATCCATTAACCAAATGCAGAGAAGGGTTCATATACAACTTTAAGCATTTCTCATTATTCTTAAAACAACAAACCTACTTGCGTACCTATGACCGACGGAGAATAACCTGAAGACGCAACCCCGCACTTGAGCTCCGTGCCGCTCCCGCTCGCCGACCGTCGAGACTACACCAGTACCTCCCAGCCAGTCGCTAGGGGTACTCTGCTTCCCCCTTAGCCCCCCGATCCGCAAAGGGGCCACACACAGTCTAGATGGTATACCTAGCTTCCCAGCTCACCTTGCAAGGCTGAGCTACCACTCCAATACAAGCTGAGAAATTCCCAACTCCTCACAAGCAATCAGTCCAGTCAAAAATCGGCAGCATAACGATACCTAACAACCCCTCCCCTTTTTCCCTCATCCCCCTTTCTTTTATCAAGTTTTTGAGCCCGCCAACTTTCCTAAATCACATTTATTTTTAAGTTTTAAAGAAAACCCTCCAAAATTTCTCTGTCGTACAAGTGTTATTCATCCCCCACGTTTCTCGAAAATTATTTTCTTAAACTTATTAATTGTCTAGGTTTCATTTATTACTTAATTTCCCTATTTTTATTAATCCCTTTTTTTTTTTTTTTTAAACCAAAAAGGTAAATGCGCTAATTA
>ML778212.1:417848-431423 GCA_009831015.1 Picea engelmannii
TGTGGGAGACTAAGGGCTCTAAGGAATAAGGCCCCCGCCTTATTGCGTGCCCCTTAGAATCATCGTGAGCGACTGCCATAGTCTACCCTCATGGCATCGTGGATCCTATCGAACTAGGTAATCGTTAACCTACAGTTCGAGCCACATCGGGAGTGCTAGTAGGCTGTGGCAGGGCTGCTGTCCACACCTCTCTCTCAACCTCTCTGGAAATCGTGTGTGTGGCCCCTTTACTCCATATGTGAGTTTTGTCGGCAAGCTATCGTCAGCCTGCATCATCAACAATCGTGTCAGAACATGTCAACATCATATCATCAGATCAAAGAAATATCACAGTAAATAAATCAACCCAAATAGCACACTCCCTGAATCAATCCAGAGTCCAAGGGAGTTCCACCGATGCCTCTGCATCCTCAAGGTCTGAAACCCTGCACACCCAACGAAACTGAGTCAACAACACCTGTCTACATCAAAGAAGTAAAAACATCATGTCATCTATCATAACGCATCATAATCAAGGATAAATGGTTTAACATCATAAAAGTCAAGATCACTTGCGAGCAAGTGTCCTCAAAGAATAAGTTTTCTCAGTGCGCCAGTGCGGGATGTTACAAACTCTAGCAAATACTGTGAGTGAGGCATTGATTCCAAATATAGTAAAAATGGATGCATCCGAAACCAAGTAAGGCTCACATGGTAATATTGTAGCTTAAGTGAAAGAATCAGATTAGAAATGATTAGGACATATAATCCGTACATACAGAATCAAAAGATCGATCACTCGCACGAAAGAATAAAAAAAAGATACCTCCAGGAGAACTTGAAAGGATAATTTTGTTGCTTAGCGAGTGGAAATGACATCACCAGTTGCATAGTATAAGATCCCGTATAAAATCCCATTATAGAGACAAAGATAGCAGGAGAGAAGGAAGTAGTTTACCCCATCCACAAAGCATCAAATACTGGGCACAGAGGTAGAGGTAATTATATGGAAAATATTTTTCCTGGTATAATAGATTTAGAATTTTCAAATTGCTTATTTGTTCGATCAAGCTTATGTAGTGGTTTTTTTGCATTCATGATATTTTGTTTTCTTGTAGGGTTATTTCTTACAAGATAAGGGGCGAGAGAGAGAGAATGGCGCACAAACCAAAAAATAAACCAGGATGAAGTTTAAAAATGAGATTGGATCTTGGGAGGGCTATTGTGTGAGAGTTATATGTCACTTGGCTCTTATCTTGCATAAATTTCAGACCTTCTTATTCATTTTTTTTTATATTTTTTTTCAACGTACTTACTATTTTATTATTTTGATTTGCAGAGTGAAGTGCAAATTTTTATTTATGTATTTATCTTTAAAAAAATGAAAAATGATTTCACAAACTTATTACAAATTTGTGAGCAAATGGAAATATCTATAGACAAAAAATAGATTAGGAAAAAATTTCATCATCACTTAATTAATCTTCCTGAAATCAATCAGTCATCCTACTTTCTGATCCTCATGATCACACGAAGTGCGGAGGAGAGCATACTTACTCTAACAAATATAAAACTTGAAAATAAAATCCTACCTACACTACGCTAATTAAAAATGAGAGATTAGTTATGTGTAATCAAATAGCCAATGTATCCATGCACACAACAGTAATAATAATATGTTGTCTTTGAATTTCATAAATGAGAATCAGAGATATGTATGAATGTGTGAAATTAGCTGTTGAAATTGTGAATTAAAACAATAAAAAGAAAAACTAAATGTATCTAACCTAGTACTTGTTTGAAACCATTGTTCAATAAATCTTTCATAGGTGCATTTTTCCTTGCTCAGATCATGTTGTAACTCCTCTTCATATTCCTCGATCTCCTTTTCAATCAATTGTTCGTCATCATATGCATAAGAGTCTTCAGATGTTGGATCTTCAATTGTTTCTGGAGGATTATTTGAATCTTTGATCCTTGTCAAGATCTCCTCTTCTTGGGAAGAGGAAATATCGACATCTTCGAAGATATGAGTGAGTAGTTCCAAGCTTACATTCATTGTTAAACAATGTTAAAAAAAGGATTCTTGCATCACCCGAATCAAAATGAAAAACTTAAAAAAACACTCTTGCTAAAACATAAAAAAAGTTACTCTTCACAATTGCAGAAATTAAATGCTCTTGATAGTTGGTAGGGACAGTGAGGAGTCTCCTCTCATGAGATTATATGACCCTTATAACCAACACATGTAGATCATACTTGCAAAAATTAAACACTCTTGCATAAATTGAAATTTGCAGAAATTGAAACTACTCTTGCGGAAATTAAAATTTTCAGAAATTGAAATTACTTTTACCTAGTTGGTAGGGAGAGCATGAGGATTCTCCTCTCACGAGATTCTATGACCCCTTACCAACATGTCTATATCAAACTTTAATGAATTAAACACTCTTGCATAAATTGAAATTGCAGAAATTGAAATTACTTTTACCTAGTTGGTTGGGAGAACATGAGGAGTCTCCTCTCACGAGATTCTATGACCCCTTACCAACACGTCTAGATCACACTTGCATGAATTGAAATGAAAAATAAACTAATACCTCAATACATCATGCTTCCCCGGAAATGATACCAAAATGTTGGTCTCTAAAGATGTCCTAAAACAAACTCTATGCATCAGCCGAAGGTAGGCGTCGCACAAGAATTTACTTGTTGCCTACATAGGCTCTTACCTTCTGTTTTCAATACCCAGCCTCTAGAGATGAAAAAACTGTAAAGGAACAACAATCATAAATGGAACAACAATTATTCTATTCAAATGAACAACACTTCCTGTAAAGGGAACAATAATCGTAACAAAGGAACGCAAGTCTTTACATTGGGCTGAACTAATGTGGACTTACTTGCATTGCAGTATTTTCCCAGCTATCTAATTTTTCAATCCCGTGTTCATAAAATGACGAATCACACGCAAAGTATATGCAATATTCAAGAAGGACTAATCTAATCTAATGTTTAAGATACGACTGAAATTAAATCATTAATCTATTGCAGGAAATTGAAACACATGACTGAAATGAAATTGCGTAAATGAAATTAATCTAGGAATGGAAAATTGCGTAACTAAAATTAATCTAAGAATGGGAAATTGCGGAAATGAAATTAATCTAGGAATGGAGAACTACATGAAGGAAAAGAAAATGAAAGATGTGAAGAGTTGAATGGCACAACAACAAATGAGAGCTCTCACCAATGAAGCAATCTTATATTACAATAATCAAATCAATCTTCATAAAAGAATAATGAACACATGGAAACCAAAACTATGAATCAAAGCTAAGATTCCCTTTCTCTTCCAAATCCTAATGAATACCATTAATGACTACTCTAATTTATCATCTTAATTAATCCTCAATGATTACTACTCGACTACTCCCTCATGAAGAGAGATCACTCTCTTTTATACATGAGAACCTTGAAGATAATATAACCATGTCATAATTACAGATCCACTTTTCTCTCAACCATTTTCCCATTATTACAAAATATCATCCCTTCAAATCCTCGCACATATCTCTCATATATCTTGGATAAGATATGTCAACCAAATCTCCATTATCTTCTCCTTGGAATAGGCTTGAATTACCTCCTCAAATCTTGAAATGGTGGAGGAAGTATTCGAGAAGTCCTTTTAAATTAATCCTTCACATATTCCTACACATTACAAAGCTCACACATTTTTGAGACATATATGAAAACATGTCCATTTTCTAGCATTTAATCACAAATTCCCTTTTAATACTAAAAAGAATAAAGTGGAAAATAATAAGGTGAAACCCAAGTATATTTATGAAATGATATCGTGAAAGGTTAATGGGGCGATGAAATGTGAATAATACTGAAGGGAAAGGTGGATGAAAATAGGACATTTCTTAGCCCCAACAATTGCCACATTTAAACAAACAAAATGGCTAGAGAGGATGATGGACTCTTTCGCACAAATGTAGATGAGGAGTTAGAGAGGTGGATACCTGTACTCTTATTTCACATTCCAGTGTTCAATATTTCATTTATTGTCTATCTATTTGTTGTGCTTGTTTTGTTGCTTTACACCTTTTTTTTTTTCCTGTATATATATACTACGTATCTTTCTGCTTATTCTCATGTGAATTGTATTTTGTTTGTTGCTACAATGAAATAAATTGAACTGTTTTTTGTTTTTCTACCTTGGAAGAAAAAGGTTGGTTGAATAGGAAGATGAATTGTTTTGTGCAACAACAGAGGGTTCTGTATTACAATCTTCAAAAAGGTATACCAACTGTGCTAGTAAATTAAATATACAGAGCGGGTGGGGGCATATAATATTAGAGTATAAAAGAATGAATTGGCAACAATGGACCTTTATTTCCTCCCCATTTCTACTTTTTCCATTTTCTATTATCCCGTTTTCTTTCTAATTACTCTGCTTAGTGGTCTTTCAGAAAATGCCTTGATACACGGGTTGGCAGACTCACAGGTTCACATTTAGGCTCATGCTTCTACCTTATTCCATACTTACCCACTTTGTTGATTGCGGGTGCCAAGATGGTGGGTTCATGATTTCTCCCCTAGCTTCTGAGGATCCGTGATATACAGATTGGTCATCGTGCTCTGCAATCATGCCCTATTTATTATTACACATTTTTCCACTCAAAAACTCAGAGGCATACAATTTGACCCTCGGGTCCTCATGTTTCCTAAGTATCCCTTGACACCGTATTTAGTATTCCATCTCCTTCCACCCTACATGTGAAATTAAGAACTATTATGGACAATATACAATGCATATTCTTGTTTATTCCTTCTGATGTTCATCTACAGATGCTTGCATCAGAAAACTTTGGACTAGTGACATGGCCATGAGCAGTGAGTCATCCTAGACATCAACAGACTGACAAGGCCAAAGGTAAGGATGCATACATTATGTTCCTAGTATGTTTACTAAATACATATCCTTGGTTATTTATTCATTTTTGGCATGGTGAATATGTTGATGTCATATGCAATACATGGTTTGCATTTCACAAGAACTATCAACAAGTACAAGTGAGATGTCAAACATAGTGCAAGTTCTGCATACTAAGAGGCGTGGTTGCAAAAATCTGGGTCCATAGTTCATCGAAGCTATGTGTCTACTTGTAGATTTATGCCAGTGAAAAAATAATACAAAAACATAATGCACACTACCATTCACTTTAGTTTTCCTGTTCAAAAATTGTCACTAGGTCTAGACTTTTAACACCAAAAGTGCTATCAATAGAGGGCTTGAACAACCGCCGAACTGGACAAGTGTTCATCGGGGAAATAATGGTTGTCTATAACACCTACTTGGACAAGGAAAACAATACTAGATCCATTATGCGTGGTGACATGATAGACAAGGAGGCCATGATGACAGTCACACTGACTATTCCTACACAACTTATCCAGAAACATGCAAAAAAGATATTGTCCGGTAATGGGATATCCATTAAAAATTTTAATATATTGCCCAAAACAATATCTTACCATGGTGATTGTGATCGGATTATTTCTCTCAATGAAACAAGTATTGTGGAAAAATTTCTCGTTATTTGTTCATAATATCGTTTCTTCCCGTACGTAACTATCAACTAGCTTGCACAGAGTAATGATATTTACCCAATCAGAACCATTGGTACAGCAGTCAAACTGGCGTGAAAACATGGCTTGCAACACATTCTCCATATAAAATATGGAGAGTCGGACAATGACAAGGCAATGGTACCATTGTCCATATCGAGTTTTGTCCTTTACTTTCACATGTGCATGTATCTCAGGTAAGTTACACAAATATTGCATTGTTCCATGTTGTAGCTGCAATTGTTCGATACCTATTGAAATTTGTTATCGTCGATGCAACAACAATTGCATAAAGGGCAGTTTCCGCTTATGCTCTTCAAAAGTATAATAAATAAAAGGGATGTTAGAGAAAGGATATTTCGCACAACCCAAGCAACATTTGTAACAGAGTTGCGAGAAGACATAGTATAGGATCTGAAGAAACTAACTAGTTCTACAACTGATGTGCATATACATCTACAGAATCATCCTCACTTTTCTTATACAAATAGCCTTCACAAAATTTCTGCGTCTTGTTTTATTTTTTATTTTTTTTAGGGGGGGNGTGCAGTTGTGTATTATATTGTTCAATGTATTAATTCCTATGCTTGTGTTTCCAGGTTGAAGTTGTTTTGGTTGCAGCGAATGCATACTCAACCCCCTTTGAGCCTATATGTGCGAAATCGAACTCTCCAGCTTCTTCTTCATCTTTGATAAGTGATGATATGAGTGATTGTCTGCAACGTAGTGAAAAATGTCCATATATATATGGACATTACGTCAATTCTTCCATCTGAATCATGGGCAACACAATCGTGCATTGTACAATTAAGCAACCTCTGTTACAAGATGTGCTTCCTAGGTTAACAGAATTGTCGTATGAAGCATACCTACATAAAAAGGCAAGAAGTGTCTACATGTTGCGTGACTTTAGGATACAATTTTTTTTTACCTTAAATGAGGACAATGCAATATTGGATATCAGCTAAAGAAGGAAAAACAAAAAAAAAAAAAGAAAAAAAAACATATCAAACTTTGGCAGGAAACGAAAATATATCATGTGTCTCTGTAATATTTCTTTAACACCCAGATGAATGTTCATCAGACTCGATTACTTGAGAATCTAATTATAAATGCAATCAATGTTTTTATTTTGATGTTTTCTTGCATCTCCCAGTAAGAATTTTGCAGTGTGTCTCTGCAATATTTCCTCAACACCCAGATGAATGTTTGTAGGACTCAATTGCTTGAGAATCTAATTACAAATGCAATCGATGTTGTTATTTTAATGTTTTCTTGCGTCTCCCACTGAGGATTTTTCATATTTGTTTCGGTGTGCAAATAAAATAAAAAAAGCATGGTGGGTGGTTGTTGATTTGATGGAGGATCCTGCATGTTTTTTGGGTGCCCAAATTCGACAATTGGTTTTCAACTATTTAGCCATGACAGGATTTTTTCAATTTTCTTTTGGGTTCCCGACTAAAATAAAAATTTGTCTCCAACTATACATTTATGGTATGGTATCTACATTTTCTCGATGCCTTAATTGAAAAAAAAAAAGTAACTCGGCATGGATTGAAACATTGGCTTGAGATATTCAGATCTCGCTATAGAGATTGCATGTGCATAAGATTGTTCGGTCCAAAAATGGGAAGCATGGAAGCAAACCCCATATATCCCATGGCCACAGTTATTTTCTCGTGGGAACATATACCAGATGTAAGAGAAAAACAATGTCGCAATGTGTTTTCTTTATATATCAAATTGTTCGATGCAAAGGTCGATGCGTGCTGCTCTATGAAACCTTGTGGGATCTTGCTTGCAGCCTGTTTGGATTTTACTTGGTTCTTGGTTGTATGATGTGTTTGTCAATTTGTATATCGTGGAACTCCAAGTGTTGTTTGGAGGACATAGAACAATAGAATTGCAATTTTTTAGCCATCTAGCCCGCCAGTCCGCCTGCCAATTTGTATAGCGTTGTGACACAAATGTAGTATGTGGCTTATTTTAGCACTTTTCCTTGATCAATGAACTTGGTAAAATTAATGTCATGGAAGAATTTTAAATAAACGAATATATATTGTGCGAAGTCCGATGGTGCTATCATATCAACAAGATGCCCTTAAAATTCAAATTGGTCATTGCTATACTTGTGATGATAGAATTTTAAAAAGCTTTGTTTTGTTTACTTAATTTTTTTTAAAATAAGAGATTTAACATCCTTTAATAATTTTATGTAATTAAATTGTACAATATCAATATTTAATATTAATAATTTAGTATTTGAAAATAATGTTTTTAGATAATATTAGATAGTTGACAGGGATTGCTATCTGTAAAAAATCACAATCTTGAGCCCGCCAGCCCTAGAGTCTGTCTGTCAATTTGTATATCTCGGAACTCCGAGTGTTGTTTGAAGGACAAGGAACAATAGAAGTGCAATTTTGAGTAAGCCAACCCAGTATTTGAAAATAATGTTTTTAGATAAGGTTAGATAGTTGATAGGGATTTCCATTCATAAACAATCGCAAACTTGAGCCTGCCAACCTTGGAGTCCGTCTATCAATTTGTATATTGCGGAACTCCGAGTGTTTTTTGGAGGACACAGAACAATAGAAGTGCAATGTTGAGCCAGCCAGCCCACAAGTTCGCCTGTAAATTTGTATATCGCAGAACTCTAGGTGCTATTTATAGGACACAAAACAATAGAGCCCCAATTTTGAGCCCGCCAGCCTGAGAACCCACGATCCAAAAGGTGGCTAAGTATGGAATGAGGCATTTGTACATGCTCTATAAAATCTCATGTCCATACTTTATAAACATACATATTTAGTATGTATTACTCGTTTCTCAGAAATTTTCTAGGTGCGAAAGTTGGCGGATACACGTGTTTCGATTTCCACTTACTTTTATATAACTAGCTCCACCGATCGCTTCCCTATTTCATATTGTACAAAATTCTTGGATCGCAGGTTTTTGAATAGGCGTTTTTTCATTTAAATAAGATATTTAACATCCTTTAATAATTTTGTGTAATTGAATTGTAGAATATCAATATTTAATATTAATAAATCAGTATTGAAAATAATGTTTTTAGATAATGTTATATAGTTTATAGGGATCACCATCCGTAAACATTCACAATCTTGAGCCCACCATCTCTGGAGTCTGTTTGTCAATTTGTATATCGCTGAACTCCGAGTTTTGTTTGGAGGACACAAAACAATAGAAGTGCAATGTTGATCCATCCATCTCGCAAGTCCTCCTGTCAATTTGTATATCATGAAACTTTGGGTGCTATTTGTAGGAAACGAAACATTAGAGGCTCAATTTTGAGCCCGCCAGCCCGAGAGCCTGCAATCCAAAAAGTGGCTAAGTATGGAATGAGGGATCCGTACATGCTCTATAAAATCTCATGTCCATACTTTATAAAAGTACATATTTAGTATGTATTACTCATTTTTTGGAAAATTTCTAGGTGCAAAAGTTGGGGGATTCACGTCTTCAGATTTCACATAATTTTATATCACCAGCTCAACAAACCGCTTCCCCATTTCATATTGTACAAAATTTTTGGTTTGTGAGTTTCCGAATAGCTGGGTTACCGAATATGCGGGTTTAACATTGCGTTTTCATTTTTTCACCACCTGCAAACAACACCCAGACTTCCGCGATCTACAAATTAGCAAAAAAATTGAAATAAAAGAATATATACTACACGAAGTCTAATGTAACAATCATATGAATGAGAGGACATTAAAATTCAAATTCGTCTTTGTTATACTTGAGGTGAGGCTAACAGTACAAAAAATGTACTTAAACATCCAAAAATTCATTTTCTTGTAACTTTTTTATGCTTCTCTTATACAAACAGATCCTGGAAACTATAAACATCACTCGTTGTATCTATTCCTTGATTGAATAGCCTGTTAACATGTTTAATGAAATTCATATTTACTGTTAAGACCATCAATGGTGATTTCTTACAGTAATTCCCACTTCCGAAAATTTCCATCCGCTTTCTCTTTTTCTCTCTGCTTTCCCTCTCTTTATTTACTCTTTTTTCAGAAAGGTGTGGGATTTGGTGGATTTACTTCTTCAGATTTCCATTATTACATTTATATCACCAGCCTGACTGACCGCTTCCCCATTTCATATTGAACAAACCTTTTGAATTGCGAGTTCCCGCATAGGTGGGTTCAACATTGCGTTTCCATTGTTTCGTCGCCTACAAATAGCACCCGGACTTCCGCGATTTACAAATTAGCAAACAAGTTCTCCTTCATCTCGTATTATTTTTCTTTTTGTTTACTTGATCCTTTTTTCAAATGTCTCATGCTTTTATATACAACACCCGAAGTTTCACAATATACAAATTTCCCTCTCGACATTGTGCTTCCACTGTTTCCCTACGCACAAATAACACCCAAAATTCTGTGATATACAAATTGATGGACAAAATATATCACTAAGATACAATTTGACCATCGACCCTTGATGTCTCTTGGGTATACCTTGTGACTCTTTTTTTTGTAACCCACCTGAACGCTTTCCATACTTGGGAATTTCTTGGAATTTGTTTCGCGGGTTGGCCGGTGGACGAAATGTACAACGCTTGGTCACTCTTCGCCATGACCACTACCTTCATACTTCTTTCCAGATATGCAATTACTATGCTTTAATGCTAGTATTTCATCCTGCAGGAACCGTTAATATTGTCATTAATGTCCGGAATGATGAAGAATATTTGTCATTACTACGAATTAAACCAATATTTACGGAGAAGAGTGTTATCATTTCCAAGTATTCATTTCAAACATGATGCAATCTCTTTCATGTGTCGGTCAGTTGGAACCTTTAAGAAATCTCTAATTGTTAATCACTCTTCGTCGTCACTGCCACCTTCACACTTTTTTGTAAATATGCAATTAGTGAGATTTAATGGTAGCAACTCATTACACACGAACCCTAGAGATTGTCATTGATGAGTGAAAGGCTCGAGGAGATATTCCATTGATACGCATTAAACCAGGATTTGTGGAGGGTTATAATATACCTCCCTAATTTTCATTTCAAACATCTTCTGGAGCAAACAAAAATTTTCGTTAACTTGTGGTAGCATTTTTTTCCGGATACAGTAAACACCTTCGGGCATGATGGCCATAGGTTCCATTATTCCAGGGAATATTCTTACTACTCATCTCCCTAGGCCTAGGAGAAAAAAAGGAGATGGTCCCTTGGTACATCGAGAGATATATTTCAAGCCAAAGAATTCCAAGGCAACCTTGCTTGCTCAGAAAACCTGCCCAGTTGCATTGATGGTTGGCATAGAGGTTGATGCCATGGATTCTAAGCCGGAAAACGATGATTTGATGGAAAATCATACGACAATGGATGATAGAAATGTAGATATTGTTCCCACTCCCGTGCCCAAGTTGAAATCAACCATAATAGGAAAAACTTTCTCGGTCAGTGATGGAGGTCCTGACAACAACAAAAGAAGGAGTTTCAGAAAAGAAACTGATGTTGAACATAATAGCCACTTTGCAACTTGAAATTAGGAATTACAGAGGTCCAAATTAGTCCGTTTTGGGAGGAAGACTTTCACTGTAAGGAAATGATATGTTGATGCTCCAAGAGATATATTTCAAGCCAAAAAAATATTCAATTGCTGGACTATTGTCCTGTTCTTTGGATATACAATTAACATCTTAGGGAATAAGGACCAGAACTCCCACTGGTGCAAGACATGTTTCTACTAGTCATCTCCTTCCACCCAAAATGGACTAATTTGGGCCCATGAAATCTTCAATCCTCGATTCCGAAAATGAGTCCAATCGACCATTTCTCTATTTCATACTTAGACCCTTTCTCGAAATTCCACAAATATACAAACCGATCACTGAACTGACCCATCATGCTCTCTTTCGTTTTACACGTTTTGCAGTAAAAACTTCCGATACATAAAATTTGACCGTGGAACACATGCCTCTCTTGGGTATCCCCCGTAACCCTATTTTGAATCTTGTCCAACTACTTTTCAGACCTTTCCATTCATTCCTTTATCTCCCTAGTCTCCGTGACCTTCACACTTGTCTATAATAAAAAAATGTTTATATATATATATATAGTACATTTTGCACTGAAAATTTCTGAGACATACAATTTGACTCTCGGGTCCTCACGTCTCCTGTGGAACTATTGTCACCCCATTTTGAAGTACGTATGTCCACTTTACATACTTCTCTATTTCTTCAAATTTCTTTCATGGATCGTCGGGTTGGCGGGTTCAAGAAATATCCAATTCCTAATTGTTGCTTCCTGTGCCCGCACCCTTTTGCAATTAGCAATTAGCAATTATATATAAGATTTTATTTCTAGGTATGCAATTAGCAAGCATTAATTATACACCAGGATCTGAGGAAATATCTCATTAATAGACCTAAAACCAAAATTTATGGATGGTTATATTATCCCTTTCGATTGTTAATTTCAAACATCATGAAATGTCAGTTGCGCGTCGTCGTCTTGGTCCGTTCATGAAATATTCAATTTTTTATTCCGAAAACGAGTCTGACCGACCATTTCTCTATTTCATACTTTGTCACTTTCCGAGAATTCCGAAAATACACAAACCGACCACTAAAATCCCCCATCATTCTCTCTTCCATTTTACACATTTTGCATTCAAAAATTCCAATACATAAAATTTGACCGTGGGACACTCGCCTCTCCTGAGTATCCCCCGTAACCCTATTTTGAATCTCGTCTGACCGCGTTTTAGACCTTTCCATTTGTTCCTGGTTCTCCCCCATCTCTGTGACCTTCACACTTGTCTATAATAAAAAATATGTTTTAATATATGTATATATATATATATATATATATATATCATGTTTCTAAATATGCAATTAGTGACATTTAATTCTAATAGCGCATCGTGCAGAAACCATATATATTTTCATTGATCGGCGAAAGGCTCGAGGAGATCTCCTATTAATACGCATTAAACACATATTTGTAGAGGATTATATTATCCCTTCTGAGTGTTGATTTCAAAATCATGAAATGTCGTTCGCACGTCGTCAGCTTGGCATGTTCACGAAAACTCCAATCCTTAATTTCTCTTCGTTGTACCCGCCACCTTCGCACTTCTAAATATGAAATAAGTAAGATTTATTGCTAATAGTTCATCATGCACCACCCATACAGATTGTCATTAATCAATGAAAGACTCGAGGAGCTTTCCCATTCATAAACATTTAACCAAGATTTTGTGGAGAGTTATATTATCGGCTCCAACTGTTCATTTCAACCATCGTCTTGAGAAAACCAACATTCTCATAAACCTATGGAATCAACGTGACAATAGTTATGTTGAGATACAGTGAACATCTTTGGGATCGAGGACCATAACTTCCAGTGGTATAGGGAATATTCTTATTACTCAACTCCTGCCGCCC
This sequence comes from Picea engelmannii, assembly GCA_009831015.1. Taxonomy (NCBI): domain Eukaryota; kingdom Viridiplantae; phylum Streptophyta; class Pinopsida; order Pinales; family Pinaceae; genus Picea; species Picea engelmannii. The sequence continues at coordinate 430,910 of ML778212.1, forward strand.
AGAATGAAGTAATTTGGACCTCTAGGATTGCTCGTGTAGGTTGCGTCCCTGAAGTTTTTGACTGTAAGGAGTTGGTCTCTTGGTGCGTCGATAAATTTATTTCAGACAAAATAATTATTCCACTGCAGGACCGCTCTTATGTTTCTTTGTCACCTTGGGTCTTCCGCCAGATGTTAAGATTTTTGGAGCCAACATTGACGTTCAAAGGAAAATATTCCATACAGTTTCTAGCAAAACATAATAATGGGTTGGACCTCTTGCCCCATTTATTGGAATACCAGATTGTAGTTTTTGAATATATCACAAGCTTGCAGGTTAGTTCATTTAGAAATCCATTCTGTGAAATTGTCTGGTTGTTTACAAGAATAAAGGGACAAGAGTCCACAACAACTATTTCTCAGATGGATCTTTATATTTTGTATTTCCCAATCAAAGAACAAACCATTTTTTATTGGGGAAAGTTAATTTCCCATGAAATTTGTTCCCAATTGTCAAGCTTCAAAAGGGAAAAGAA
>ML778212.1:434999-452662 GCA_009831015.1 Picea engelmannii
TAGTGAGATTTGGATATTTAAAAGGTTGTAGTTACCAAATGAATTTGAAGAAAATAAACATATCTAATGAGAAAACAAATTCGTAATGAACTAGGATACAAAGAATAGTATCATACAGTCATTAATGGAATATTGATTTCACCGACCGGATTCATATTGTTCTTTATCTACAGTGTGCAGTTGTTTCTCTTTGACAGCGCTTTTATCACCCAACCCACCCATTACACCTGGGTTTTCAGGATAAATTTCATATATATATATATATGTCTCTCGTTTATATTGCTACTTCTTAGTATAATATATATATATATATATATATATATATATATATATATGATAATGAAGTAAAAAAACACAAGTAATACTAATGTTCTGTATATAAGGAAAATCTAACAATCTGTATTAAGCACTTTCCAATTTCTCGAGTAAGGAGGAAGGAGCACTTCCTTCTAGAGATCAACCACTTTGATGGTGTCACTACTCTATATTTATATATATGGACACAAGTAATACTAATGCTCTATATATAAAGAAAATCTAACAATCGGTATTAAGAACTTTCCAATTTCTCGAGTAAGGAGGAAGGAGCACTTCCTTCTGGAGATCAACCACTTTGATGGTGTCACTACTCTATATTTGAGCTTGAATGCATTGCATGCGTTCCAAGGATTTGAAGGGAGGTAATTGTTGCCACGAATATAACCATAAGTGGGCTTCTTCTCCACCTCACAATTCCCAAAAGGCATGTTTCTGAAGAAGATGGCGATTGCACATAGCAGCATTCCATATGTTGGAGCCTGAAATCGGATACAATTAGCAGCAGAGATGTGGGAAGAATATTTTTTCTTCCATAATCTTTCCCACAATTCTTTCACGTGATTGAGCCAGCGGCAGCAAAGCCCATGTTTTCCCCGATTTGTGTTCTTTCCAAAGAAATTTTCTTTACATATTGCCGATGGTATTGAGAACATAATGTGGGGAAACCAGGGCCAAAAAAAGAGATAAATGGGGATGGCCTCGAGTACAGATTTAATTAGAACAAGGAGGAATGCCAGGTTTAGCATTCAGAAGGTCCATGAATTTAAGTGATTGGTGAGGAATTGAATGAGCGAATCCTAAAAGATATTTCAGGCAACTGAGTCAAAGAGAGGTATACCAAGTTAATTGGACAAACGAGAGTGAGAGAGGTATACCAAGGTAATTGGACAGACGGGAGCTCTTGGGAATACCTAGTAAACATGAAATGTGGTGTTGTATGGCTAAAGGAGTGTTAAAGAAAAATAATTGGGACTTGGCCAAGTTGATGGAAGTGTCTGAAGCATCACTAAAGTTATAAAGGATGGTCTTAAATTTGGAGGCTTCTTTTGCACTTGGGGTGCCCATTAACATGGTATCATCCACAAATTGGTTGTGCGACGTAGCAGGCTGAAAGCCATGCATGGGAAGGCCGTAAATGGGACCATTTGCAATGGAGGATTTGATATAGCAGCCCAGACCTTCGGCCATTACTACAAGGAAAATACCTTGTAGCAGAGGTCTTTAGTGTTACAAAATTGAAAAAAATTGTCAAAAAAACCTTCGCTGAAACATTTGTTTTTGGTAGTGGATGTTTTTGCAGAGATTATAATGGAATTTCATTATAACTAAAAATATATGGGAGGCCAAAGGTTTTAACTGGTTTTCTTCTAGGAGGTGCACTTCATGGTATATAGGCACTAATGCATTCTCAAACTTAAAGCACAAGTGCTTACATTTCACATAAAGCACCGGGGAAATAAAAAACTAATTGGGGCACGGATGCTCTTCTAAATAATAACGCACATGTCATTTAATAATAACAATGCACCACTAGAATCTATGATACCATGCATCACTGCGTTACAAGACAAACCCAACTAGTGGATGCAATTTAGAATGCACCGATGTGGAAATCTAATACAAAAGCATCGATGTGTCGTTTTAATTAAAAGCACTGGAAGGCCAATTTTTATTATTATAATTGTTGTTGTTAAAATAGTATTACAATCGGTGTTGGTTCATTGTATTACAACACCGATGTGCACTTTATTAGCACTTTATTACAAGAGCGGTGTCTGTTAGCGTTAAACCCATCGGTGTTCATTTTCTGTTTTTAGAAACATAGACCTGTGAGAGTGCAATTATTGTTATTTTTTAATTCGAGTGTTCATAACAAAATTGGAATATATCTTATAATACTATTCGTATAAATCAAATTTTGAGTAGTGCATTTGGATATGATGTTTGGATTAATTTGTTATATCATGGAATTTTGCATCTCTTCATTATAATATTTAATCATCCATATATTTAATCACTTCACACGGACATTGGAAAATGCAATAGAATAAAATAAAACATATTTTATTATATATGAATAAGAGACTCTTTTTCATACAAAATGGGACATTTATTGGTAACCCATTTTCTTTCAATTGGGACACTATGTCCATTACATTAAACAAAATGTTTGATTTTCAGAGACAATTATTTAAAAGAATACAACAACTTGCATTGATATCAAAATATATTGATCATCATTCTTCTTTGGAACTGTTGTCAGTGCTTCAGCTACTTCCATGACTTGGGTTATTTGGTCGATTTTTTTTGTTGATTGCCTCAATTGTTTTCCTCTTCTTCGAGTTCCATAAACAAAAATAAAAATAAAGTGTATTGATTGTATCTACATTCGTGAGAATAATGCAATTTGAAATAAATAATATACATGAATGTAAATTGAAAAGTGGCGTACCATAGAAAGAATTGAGTCCTGAATGATAGACATTCTTTCAAAAAAAAATCTCATTCGTTCTTTCAACAACTCTTCTATTGGTACATTTTCATACATTGTTTCCTACAAGTTTTATACTCCATAATAAATCATAGAGTTAATATAAAGGATTTTTTTTGTTCCATTAATTATAAAATGAGAGAAGTAAAACAACATATATACTTACAAATTCTACAATTAATTTTTTATATGAAACTTATACTCACAACCCATACTTAAACCAATGTCAAACAATTCTTCTGATGACTCTTCTTTTTATGTTAGCATGTGTTTTAAGACATTCAACGATGGGTGTTGTAAAACAACTTAAAATATAAAAAAATGAAATCCTAAGTTATTATAAGGAAATAACAATTACTCACAAACTTTTCTATCAACTCTTTTCTTCCTTGTCATCCTATTTTATGTGTTGAATGGGTTCCATTTTGTTTTATTTTTTGCAAGAAAATACTTGAAAATTAATATTTAATGCTAAATTATTTATTTATATGTACCTAATAGAAAAATTCAATGATTTCATACATTTTAATCACATTCTTGTTGAGATGGTTCCTCCTGTGATGCAATTATGTCCATTTCTTTGACCATCTCCTTCAACATTTTTTGGACATTCTTGCCGACATATTTCGGATATTAGCTCGTTGATCTTTTGTGATTTTCATAATAGTCATGGAAAAGTAACATGACAATAAAATATTTTTATATTGACATATAAATTCTAAACATAACAAAATTGTTATCAATAAATGAATGCTTTGTAGTAATATATGCATATTCTATAAAATCATTTTTAGGAATATTTCTTCTTGAATGATTATTTTTTGTTGTTGTATGTTTTTTATATTGCAAATATGACAGGTCTCATTGACCATTTCTCTGGAAACACTTCTTGTAGTTTAGATATTACAATCTAGTTCTTGGAATCATTGGATTGATTTATGCATTGTGAGTCGAAACTACATCTATATGTTCGTTCCTCTATATCAATCATAGTTTTGTAAAACAATTTCCCCCTTTCATTAACCTCCAACACAACTCCAGATGACCTAAGGAACAATTCATCATCATTTACATCTTCTATCATTTTTATTTTCTTAGGATGGCATTTTTTTCCTTCGTTGTTGGTCCTTGTTGACAATTAAACATATGTGAATTAATCGATTGTTTCAAACATGTTATATAATATTCTTAAGTATATTATTAATGAAAATTAAAAAAAGAATCGATATTGAATAGTATTATTTCATTCACCTAATTCATCCTTTTGAGATTTTTTCGTCAACTCTTTACACTCTTCTACACTTAGATCACAAAGAATCTTATCGAGGTTCCTCATTTTGTGGCTTTGCATGACACACACTAACCAATACATATCATTTAAACTTACATATAGTTAAAACATATTAATTTTGTATAGAATTTATAAAGAACTTTCCTTTTCTATTTTTTTTGGATGTGCTATCATTATACCTGTTTGTCATAAAAAAGCCCCTGACTGGTAGAGGGAAGATCTAGGCCCCCTCAAGTTTAGAATCATTTTTTTTTTGGTCAGTTAGAGGTTTTTTTTTACCAAGACAAGAGCATGGTGGGGTTGACAAAGTGATATAGATGAGGGTCCTCCTTGGCTGGTGGTACACAAATGGTAGACAAGTGAAATAATAGAGGCAAAAACAAAGCAAAACAACAAACCACTCGATGAATAATTTGCTGCAAGAAGTTTAATACTTAAAATATCAGTTCAAGACATTAAACATGTATCAAAAACACAATTAATCCCACAAGTTGCAATGAAAACAAATCTTCACCACAATATTTGTTGTTTCACAAGTTGCATATTAGTAAAGACAAGTTGTACAATAGATGAATCAAATGAAATGTACTTCACACAAATCAAAAACTACATTCAAGATAAGATAAAACACATGTAGATTTGGACAAAAACATTGTCATCACGAGTATATTCACTAGGTAGAGAGATTTAATCCATGCCTAGAATAGGTTTGACCAACTGATGTACTGATCTTCTTTTCCCAAAAACTTGAACCCTTCTAACATACAAATATTTCCTATTTATCAAATATGTAGAGGCCCTTGACTAGTGTGGAACTGGACTTAAATCTACAACATCAGTTGTAAAAAGACTTATTATGTTAACTAAAACAATGTGGGAGTATATTAAGGTGTACTCCGACCTTGACTTAACAAAAAAAGAGTGGCTCTTATCACACATAAAATACCACTTATTAACTTAATCTGAACAGTCTTGAATTTTTGAGAACCAAAAAATGCTACTAGCAATAAACGAAATTAATGCATATGTTGAATCGAACCGAGTCTTGAAGAAACTAACTAGGAGTGACATAATTGAGTTCTTTTTCGAGCGTTGGTATCCATGCACATTGTTGGAGGCCAACTGGTAGATAACTGGATGTTTTGGTAGTGTTTTTCTTCAATTTATCTTCTGGGGGAAGAAACAAGTATTCTTAATATTTTCTGGATTCTTTGATATTCCTTCTGCAATCTGGGTGTGTAGTTTCTCCAATTTCTAGCTGCAGTGTTGTATGGTCCGGATCTGAAGCTTAGGTTATGTACCTGTTGACTATCACCAAGTTGTTGTTAGACAAGAAATATGATGTCTTTGACTAGATCGACGTTCCTCGTTTGGCGTCATTTAAAAAATTCAAAATATGAAATAAATGAGGATAAGCCACTTCAAAAATTCATCATTTGGGAGCTTTGGAGTGCATTGTATACATATCTCCCAGAGGATCGAACTCTCGGTGTCATTAACCAACACTTTTTGTTGATTAACCCCAGATCATTTGTATCCTTAAACATTTCAGGACTTCGAGACTACGTCTCTTCAGGGTTTGGGAGTTTCTAAATGCAAAGTCTACATATCTCCCAGAGGACCGAACTCACTCAGTGACGTGGTAGTTCGGGGCTCCGATAATTCAGGAAACTGGGTTTGTTGTTGATTGAAATTTCACAGAAGGATAATATCCCGGAGTGACGTGTCAACATTTTGGCACTTGGATGTTTGGGGGCTCCGATACTTCAACAACTCAACACTTCGAAGCTTCAAATAAATGTTTTTTATCTAAATTGAAATATCTCGTAGTGGCGATCTCTCGAATATGGCATGGCTACATGATGTCACTATTGCTGACGTATCACAAAAAGAGAGTGACACGTGTCACCTAAAAATGAGTAGAGGAAATACCAAAAGGTGCCTAAAATGAGTGCCATGTGTCATAACAGATGAATTCCATGCATCTCAACAAATGAATGCCACGCGTCTTATGCTCTTTATCATTCGGGAGATTTTGAATGTGGAGTATGGATATCCCTCGGAGGAAAATCTTTGAAAGTGACGTTGTAGTTCGAGGCGTTGGCCTTCCGCGACTCTGGGGCTCTGTGCTTGTTCTGGATCAAAACCTTCCTTATGAACGAACTCGCGAAGTGATGTGGCACTCAGGTTCCACTTTGACACTTCGGGGATGCTCGAATGCAGGGTATGAATATATCCTGAATGATCGAACTCGCGGAGTGACGTGGCAATTCGGGGCTCTGGTACTTCGAAGGTTCACGCTTGTTTTGGCTTGAAATCTCTCGGAGTGATAATCTCCCAGAGTGAAACTGCATATGCTTGTTGTTAAACCTCAAGCAATTTTGAAACTCTAAATGCACAAGAGCCGTTAATCTGAATTTATTGTTGAATCTCCACCGTCGAAAATTTAACCTGTCTGTTTGCTCAAAATATTAGCCCGAAATTCACTTCTTTGACTTGTTGTGTTTTTATTTTGTATGTTTCATGTGAAAACAGAGGACTTGTTCGACCTAATGCATGCTAAATGAATGGTAAACATGATAAAAAATATGTTTAACTGAAACCACAACATGCAATTATCTTGAAGAAAACATAAATAATTGGCGCAAAGAATCAATCAACAAATATAACGATACAAAACTTAGTCATTTAGTAAAGGGAAACAGAATTAACTAATAAGAAGAGGAATTATTTTGATGAATGTATAGAGAATGGGAGAGGAGGGGTAGGGTGTCAAACTTAGGTATCAACATTGGCTCAAACTAGGGACAGCACACCCCTGTTGGGTGTTGAGAACAATAGATCTGTGCCTTGTATCTTAATAACTTTCTCCCACCCTCCTTTTCTTACCTATGTTTCTATATGCCAGCAATGTACATCTGCCACTGTCTCTCATCCATGCATCTTATTGAATCCAAAACTGTAATTACACCCCAATGCATGTGTTGGGATATGGATTCTTTATTCACACACAAACTAAATAATCAAATACAAATGAAAAAAGAAATAAGCTATGGTACAAGAGGGGCCTTCCCTGAGTCTTTCAAGAAAAATAGTGTTTCAGGAAGTGCCCATTTACTGGGCCGCCGAAAATCTCAGTATCATCCAGATTTTGTAAAACAAATGTATTATTTTCCATAACCTCAACCACCTTAAAAGTACCAAGATTATTCAAACGTCGTATTAGAGAAGCCATTGAAATCCATAAACATCCTAGTAACCTAAACAAAAACAGTGGGTTAGAACTAATCGAAAATTGGCTCCCCTTGATCCATAAAAAACAACAATAATCATTGATAATTTTCATACATTATTATAAATTAATTTATTCATAAAAAAGCCCTCCTAATTAGTTATAATTCTAAGACAACCTAATAACCTCTTAAATATCTTAACCCTATTATGAACATAATTGATTAATATCTAAAATTAACATTGAATTAATAAACAATTAGAATATAAATTAACAAAAAGGGCAAACCCTAATATCTTATAAATTACTTAATACCTATAACCTAACCCTAGAACATAGTAATATAAATGAAGACATTAATAAACAACATTAAATTAATAATAACTCATTATATACCTTATAACCAAAACAACCACATTAAGAAACCCTAATATTAACTCAAAACAAACTTTTAATTCTTTTTAATTATTTAGTTTATACCTTAACATTAGATTAGTTAGATAATACCTTAAGCCTAAAATAACTTTAATAAACCACTTATTACCTATTAACTAAACCCTAGAACATAAAATAAAGATAAAAAAAAACCTAAATTAATAATAAACTATTATTTAACCTTAAATAAACAAATTAATAAACCCTAGAAATCTTAGCAAATAATTTAACTTATGAAATAATTCTACAATAAACCTAGACGACACTGAAAAATTTCCCACACTTCCTGTATTTATACCAGCTCTTCCCATCTTCTTAACCCGGGTTCATTGTCCTAAATATGGATCCTAATTTGGATCTGAAACGTTGACAGTCTATTGACAACACTATGGCTATTCCAATCAAAACTGAAAAGCCAAAGGTTATCGAACTTACCATGCTTACACTTTTATTCCCTTATGGAATCCCACCTCAAGACCAGGTGTCCTTATTGAAAGATCTCCTTCTTGGTTTTCTTTTCAAAAGCTAATTTGGTATTTCTTTGGTATGCCTCAGTTATCTGATTCAGTTCTTCTCTCTTTTTTTAAACCTCTATAATCTGAAAGATTCTCCTATGGACGTCATTTGTCTCCTCCATTTCTTCCTGTAGGAATTTTAGAACTAGTAGACCAAGTTGAGTAGGAAATACAACATTTATCCCATAGACTAGTTGAAATGGCAAGGTTTTTAAGGGTTTCTTGGTGTTGATCCTATCATCCCACAAGGCATACTTAAGTTTAGAGTCCCAAGTTTTTTTTTGTTTTCGGTTAACAATTTCTTGATGATCCTGATGAGATTCTTGTTTGATGAATTAGACATCCCATTCCTCTGAGGATAATATGACATGGAATGTGTCAAGGAAATATTATGGCTACCGCAAAAGTCAATCATGGATTTGGACTTGAATTCGTGGGCATTTTCTGTTATAAGGTTTCTAGGAAAACCAAGCCTGGAAAATATATTGGATTCTAAGAAGTTCATAATCATCTTGTCAATAGCATTCCTGGTGGTCACAAACTCAATCCATTTGGTAAAGTAGTTAGTGGCAATGAGGATCCACTTTTGATACCCATTGGAGGGTGTATTTATCTCACCTATGAAATCTAATCCCCATTGTTGAAAGGGGCCACTGGTAGTGATAGGTTTTAGGGGAAGTGAGAGTAATTTTATTTTTCCTGCAAACTATTGACATTCATTGCATCCCCTTACTGTATTGAATACAACAGAGAAAAGGGAACCTACTACCCTAGCTATGGATTGTTCATTCCCTTCTTCATTCTTTTGCAGTAGTAGAACAACGATGGTTTCCTTGGAGGTGAAAGAAAAGATAAAGAACTCTAAATGGCATAGTCATGGATGACTAATACAGGGGCTTGAACTGAAGCTTATTTGATCCTTTGGAATGTTGATTTTTCCTCCTCTGGCCACTTGATAACAACATCTTTCTTCAACATGTTGGTGATATGCCTTATGATTTTAGCAAAGTTTGGCATAAAGCGCCTTAAAAAAAAAAAATCCTATAAAAGACTGAATAAACTTCTTATTTCTGGGGATTTCAATTCCTTGAGTGGCCTCCACTCTCTTAGGGTTGATTTTTATACCTCCTGCTGAGATGATGTGACCTAGGAGTTTACCTTCTAGCATAGCAAAGTGGGAATTCTTGGGATTTAAAAAAATCCCATACCTTCTTCATTTTCGTAAAATCTTCTCAAGGTGTCGTAAATTCTCATCATCTGATTTGGAGAAAATGGTGATGTCATATGATCCGAAAAGATCTTTTAAACGACAATGGTTAAGTTATTTTGTATGAGTTAAAGTACCATTTAGGAAACTGATGAAAGAGGAAGAATTAAAAATGAAACATAGCAGCCATAAGATAATATACATAGCTGAACATAAACATGAAGAACAACAAACCATAAAACACCAAAGTGATAATGAAGTCTGGCAATATCGCCTATGTCTCCAGGCCTTTGTCTAAGTGGGTGAGGCTTTATTATTTATGTTCAAATCTTTAAAAGTGCATCATAACAGTTCCAAAAAGTTTACAAAATGATCTGGTATTGTTCTACTAGATCTCAGGAACCCAACAAAATTGACAGCACTGAAAACAGATGAACGAAGCTCCCAGAAATGGCCCGAAAAGGTGCTCTCCTTAATGGCTTCCCTGCATAAAAATGGATTTGGCTCAACAATCCTTCAAAATTTTCTTGTTATGAACCTCTTTCCATGAATTCAAGAACCTTTGGTTTATATAGGATTGAATTTGGTAACAAACTCCCAACTTCCCCTCAAGATCTGGCCTCAAAAAGGGCCCAAGATCCTCCAAAAATCACAAATATCTCTCAAAACTTATAAGAAAATAAATAAAAATCATAATATAAAGAATAAAAAACCACATTTGGCATAAATTCCAGGCCCATCCCCTTTTCCCCGGGCTCCTGGTCACCTAGGCGCCCTCCAAGTGGCCCTGGGATGGTGCTGGCCCCCTCTTGGATTCTTGGCTCTTGGTTATATGATGTGGCCATATGCCTACAACTCTATCCTCCATGTGCCAAATCTAGTTAAGCATCAGTTGTTTACGCCCCTATTCAAACTCCCTGGTCAGCGGGCTAGCTCAGCCAACCGGGCACTTATCCACTACATCCATGCTCCAATCATTACACACCGGGTCAGATGGTATATGGAGAGATAATTGGGGGCTATCCCATATCAAATATCCATGCCAACTGTTTTGTATGGGTTGTGGTCATATAGCATATACACATGGAAATGCATCGAGGTTACCTTGTCCAAAAACTTAGATGAAATTGCAAACTTTAATGTGCATTGTTTTGTTATGTGCAATTAATGATTTTTTCTTATCCATTTAAGTGCGTAAGGCTTATAATGTATCTGAGTGTTTAATCCTAATTCTTTAACCAGTTCTTATGAAATCAAATTAGATTGAGATCCACTATCTATCAATGTGTCGACCTTAGTATGTCTCATTATGACCCTTATGTGAAACAATTTACTTCTAGAATAAAATCCATCACCAATTTTACCTCTCAAACCAACCAATGAGACTTTAGATTCATCACCTGAATCTGATCCCAAGTTTGTTGGTCGTGTTGTTGTTGCACACTGTTTGTCTCCCTTTCCTTTCTTTGAACAACTTCGGTCTCTTCTCGGGATGCAATTGCCAGCAATGGTCCTCATTCTGCTCTTCTTTCTTGCAATGATTGCAAGAGGGCTTCTCTTCCTTTCTTGCCATTGAATTTTTCTTCTTTCCATTCCACTTCATTTTGTCCTCTTTCCTTGAAGACGATTCCCCTCATACACCAACTCATGTTTTCCCTGCCTCAATGTATGTTGCTTGAAAAAAAAAATCATTAAGATTAGTTGGTCCAAATAGAAATACAATGTTACGAATATGTGTCGTTAAACCTCCTATATACTTCATAAGAGTTTCTTAGGTATGTAAAGGAATATCTAACTTCAATGCCATCTTACGAAAACCATCTATGTATTCTTGCACTATTTGTCCTTTTCTTAGTTTAAAATCTTTCCATTCAATTAAAGCCTTTTGTTTATAACCCAAAGGATAGAATATCTTTCTAAGTGCAGAAACAAAAAATTGCCATCATGGAAATACATTACCCACTTGTTGTGTGCAATTTTGCAACTTGCTTTTCCACCAGATTAGTGTTGTGCCTGCAAGTCTAAGCGATACCAACTTGATCTGAGTTTCCTTGTGCTTTATTTGTTGCACACTGCAATAAACCTCCATTTGTCTGACTCAATTATCATGTCTCTTTGCATTGACTTCACCATCATACATAGGTAATTCAAATTTCACATCAAGTTTTAGTAAAGGGATATCTTGTTTATGTTCATTGGTATGTTTCCTTGCAGTGGATTTAGAACTTGAACTTGAAATTGAAGAAGGAGAAGAAGTTGATGGAGAAGAAGGAGGTGAAGGAGGAATTTGAGGAATATCCTCTCCTTATTCACTTTTAAGCTTTGAATATTCAACTAGATTCGGTCTCTTCCGTTCCAAGTAATCCTCATATAGAACCTTCATCATCTTCAACATGGAGAAGAAATGCTTTTGAAACTCTTTCTCCTCATTAGAGAGTCCCTCTTCCGATGCCATATTCTCACTTTGAGAAGTTATCTTTCTCAATCCAATCAATAGATTCTCTTCAACAAGCTATCATTCACCATGATTCATATTTTCCCTGGTAATCATGCAAACTCAAAAACCAACTGTCAACCTGCTCTCATACCTCTTGATCCGAAAAGATATTTTAAATGACAATGGTTAAGTTATTTTGCATGAGTTAAAGTACCATTTAGGAAACCGATGAAAGAGGAATAATTAAAAATGAAACATAGTAGCCATAAGATAATATACATATCTGAACATAAGCATGAATAACAACAAACCATAAAGCACCAAAGTGATAACAGAGTTTGACAATCTCGCCTACGTCTCCAGGCATTTGTCTCAATGGGTGAGGCTTTATTATTTATGTTCAAAGATTTAAAATTACATCATAACAGTTCCAAAGAGGTTACAAATTAATATGGTATTGTTCTACTATATCTCAAGAACCCAACAAAACTGCCGACATTGAAAATGGATGAACGAAGCTCCAGGAAATGCCCCGCAAAGGTGCTCTCCTCAATGGCTTCTCTGCATAAGAATGGATTTGGCTCAACAATCCTTCAACATTTTATTTTTCTAAACCTCTTTCCATGGCTTCAAGAACCTATGGTTTATATAGGATTTAAGTGGGTAACAAACTCCCAACTTCCCCCCAAGATCTGGCCTCAGAAAGGGCCCAAGATCCTCCAAAAATGACCAATATCTCTCAAAACTGCTGAGAAAATCAATAAAAATCATAAGATAAAGTATTAAAACCCACATTTGGAATAAATTTCAAGTGCAACCCCTTTTCATCGGGCTCCTAGTAACATGGGCACCCTCCAAGTGTCCCTGGGTTGGCGCTAGTTCGTTGGCCCCCTCTTGGATTCCTGGCTCTCGGTTATATGTTGTGGCCATATGCCCACAACTCTATCCTCCACGCGCCAAATCTAGTTAAGACTCATCTATTTAGGTCCCAATTTTGTGGGCTAGCCTGGCCAACTGAGCGCTTTTCCACCACATCCACACTCCAACCGTTACACACTGGGTAACATGGTATATGGAGAAATAATATCCCATATCAAATATTTGTGCCAAATATTTAGTCTGGGTTGTGGTCATATAACATATACACATGGAAATGCATTGGGGCTGGGAGCTAGGCCCCAACCCTAATCTCCATCGACAAAACCACCACTTCACTTTAAATATTAAATTTACACCTTATATAACAAGCACCATAGTGGGCGGGCTGGTATCCCGTCCCTGCCCAAAGCACTCCGACATGGACCATAGTTCACAGGTTCGAATCCTATTGAACCCATAACATTTAGAAAAAATTCTATCCAATGGATGGGTGCCACATGGAAGCCCAGGACTAGGCCATGTGGCACCACATTATTCGCTCGATCAAGGACATGTGTCAAACCAACATTTGCCCACCTGTGAGCTATATCTTCCCAGTCAACACCTGTACACGTCAGCCCGTGCCACGTTTCACCCTTGCAGTGGTTCCATGTGTCACGATATGACTTGTCCATGTGTACCTTCCCACGTTAGCGCTAACACACCCTTCCATGTCATTTCTATGGCCGTATGATCTATACAGTTAGCTGCCATGTCAAAACTGTACAGACTATACCGTCAACATATTGTTTTGCCTATTTGACGAAATGAACATATTGTGATGTATTTCACATACTACATGTGTTTGAGCCCATGCATGTTGTGTTGGGTTAGTATCGACGAGGAGTACTCACACGTCCGTTTTGAAGCCATTATGAGAAATTTGATTTTTAGGCCTTCCCAGACCCATTTTGGTTCCTGGATCCAATTCTGGATCATCATCCAAATATATAACCATACATTTTTCTTTCTCCCCTACTAAAGCTACATCCATATCCCTATGAAAGGTGGCCCCTGCATTCATCATCCCAAAGGGCATCTTGTTGTACATGAATGTCCCCCAAGGTGTGGTGAATTCTTTTTTTTTCTGTGTCTTCTTCACATACTGATATCTGGTTATAACCAGAGTACCCTTCCAACAAGGAAATTATGTGGGTGCCTACTACCCTTTGAAAAATATGGTCCATCTTGGGTAGGGGGTAGTTGTATTTTAGGTAACACTTGTTGATATTTCAGAAATCCACACACAAGTGTATCTCCCCATTCCTTTTCCTCACGGGTGCCAAATAGTCCACCCAAATCTGAGTAGCTCAAGGGAACAATAATTCTGGCATCAAGCATTCTTTTCAGCTCTTTTTCAATTATGGACATAATAATGGGATTAAATTTCTTGATCTTATGTCTGAATGGATTAGAACCATCCTTCAAATGGATCTTGTGTTGGATGATGTCTATGTCAAATATCCTCAAATCCTCATACGACCGTGCAAAAAATCACCGAAATTTTTCATGAGGTTAATGTACCTATTTTTTTTTTCTAGAGGTAGCGACTTGGAAATTTTGACTATTTTGTGATTTTCAGCAGTCCCAATGTTGCACTCCATCACTTCATATTCTTGATTTTTTATGGAAACTTCTCTGGAGACATCATGACTGTCAAATAACCTTTCCAGTGGCACTAGACCCCTAAGGATGTGGTTTTTTTAAGTTCCACAATGTTATGGCCAGCCACTTTGTTTGACAAATGAGATATTTGTTGATGAAATGATTCACCATCTTTGCCCTCTTTATCCATTAAGATACTGGAGAATTCTTCAATGGTGTGTAGAAATATTTGTAGCTCCATGTCGTCACTAAAGACCTTCCAGTGATTTATGTTGTCTGGTATGGATGTCCTATGTCTGAATTCCACCTGATACTTGATATTTGGGCCAATGGGAAGTCTGAAAGTGTTGTCAGCCAATGCCAAAGAATCTTCCTTTTGATTTGCCTCTCTAGGAATGAAGGAGATATTAAATTCCAGAAAGACGTTATCAACCAGGTCACACGCCTCGTTCCTGTATTGTTTGAGCCTATGTTGCTTAGCTTGATAGATTTTTATGACTTGATTGATGATTAGATAAGAATCACCAAAGATTTCCAAACTGTCAATGGCCATGTCTTTAGCAACCCTCAATCCGAGCACCAAAGGCTCATACTCAGCTATATTGTTAGTAGTCTTGAATTCCAGCTTATACGAGATCATTATAACCTCCTACAAAAGGGAAATGAGGACTATACCAGCCCCAAAACCTCCTTTTCATGAAGAGCCATCGAAATACATCTTCCACACTTTGTTCTTCTAATATTTCAAAGAATGATTTTTGCATTTGTTGACTGTAATTTCTTCTTCATCACCATTTAGATGAAAAATAGATGAGTCGATCTCATCCCCGACAACGTAAATTGGGTGATTTTTTGGATTCTGATGGTTTCTGACGATGTACGCCAATCTGACCTCCTTATATAGACTCATGTGATCTCCTTAAAAAATAGGTCTGGTGGGATATCTGAGGTCCATTTGTAATGATCCTCCAACCTTCTTAGCCCACATCTTGAACAAAATCATACCAAACTTGGGGGGAATGTCAACCACAATGATGTCCATTGCTACACTCTGCATGGGTAGTTGTGCTAAAGAAACCACTATATATTTTATTAATCCCAAACATTTGAATTTTGAAGAGTCAAAGGAGTAAATTTCTTGGTAAGGCTTGGTGATATCCAGACCTAGTTCCTCCATAACAACCTTAGGCATGACATTGTATGAGGCACCTAAATCCATGAGAAAGTTATGTAGGATATTTTCATGGAAATTTAAAGATATATAGAAAGCTGGAGAAGCATCAAAGCGATCCTTGATGCGTGGGACCACCAATAATGGATGGGTTCTCATCTTGTAGACTAATTACATCAGAAGTTACAATAGAATTAGGTGGTTGTAGGACCTTCATAATGGATTTTTTTAAGGGATAATTTTTCAACAATTCTAACAAAGGTACAGGGATCTTGATCTTTCTCAACTCATGCTCTAGGATGAAACATACTTGTGGCTAATCATCTTCCTTTACTTTAGGGACAATATTTTTAAATGGGGGAGGCTGATGACCTTTAGCCGATGAACCCTTGCTTGGATTTGTCTTCGGAGGAAACTTTGTTTTTATGTTCTGATCAGAGGTGATGGCTTTAGGAGTGCTTGATCTAGGCCTCAAGTCATATTTATTTTGGGGATGGCCTTGAATAACTCCCTCTTCCCCTATCTCGATGTCAAACTGATTTGATAGTTGTGCTACCTCATAATCTTATTGCGTTCAATGATTGGTGTAAAAATATGTTTCATTGAAAAGTACAGTAGCAACATCCACACCATCACTATCTACATCCATCTCCTCAATACTATTGTTTTGGATAGGAGGTACTACTCTTTGATTATCAACATTCTGTTAAGCCCTAATATTGGCTCATTACCCCTTAATTGGGGCATATTATATTAGTAATGTTATTTTATTTATGTCGTCTTTAGGCCATTAGTTGTAATTATACCTCCTAGTCTCCTATATATACCAAGGATACATTTTAGTTTTGAATCATCTTGTACTTAAACATTTAAGTGGGGTATAATGAGGTTTCCCCCTCGAAGAGGCTTATTATATGAAATTATCTCTCTTTAAAGGCGTTGAGTACTTTTTCTGAGGTTTTTCTATGCTATATTGGTATTTGGTTCTTAACATATGGTATCCAAGCTCAAGGTCTTGGGGTTTCGCTGCTACATCTGAGACACCTTGAAATTTTTGCTATAACTATTTTTATACAATGTTTCAGAAGGAACTGATTGGAGGATATTTAATATATGTATCAAGGTACATTGGGTTCAAAATTCAGTTCCTAAGGCCTTATACTTTTGGAGATACATCATGTACAAGATAGGGTTCTGGAATCATCCTGAACTGAGTCATTGTGGAATTTGCGCTATAAAAAAAAATCTGCAATGTTTCATACCCTAAAATCTGGAGGATATTTACAATAACTAGTAATGTATCTTTGGTAAAAATCTTAGCTTTTGGGTCATCTTAAATTTGTATATACACCTTGTGTAAGATAGTGTATCTGACTAGTCCTATTGACTAGTCTCAAGAAGGTGTTCCAGGTAAAACAATCATAACTTCTTCCTAGAGTATCCAAATTGAGTGTGACTAGTTTCATTGGACTATGGACAGTCTGCAGTATTTCTGGTGTGAGTTTCAGAATTTTATATCAATTATTTTGTGCGGGGCACGCTATACAAGTGAGATCTCATGGAAAGGAAAACAATCGGCAAGTTTTGGGGAAGTTAGCATAAATTCCACTTGGAACATCCAATTTTGATCAAAACCGTGGCATTGTAGAAAATAAATATCAAAGAACTACATAAAATAAATTTTCATACCCAGAAGAGCCGAAACTTAGGAGATACAACAGAAGAAATATTGTCTAGCAGAACCACCTCAAAATCAAGGTTCAAAAGTGATACTTGGCCAACATGCCACCCAAAAAGGGAACTTCTACACCAAATAAGCCTCCAGAAAATCCTACTTGGACTCTTGGTAAAGGTGAATAAATGTGTAGGGACATAAATGATTTACAAAGAAGATAGTAAAAAAAGATGAACTACAAGAGATGATGGAGG
Source organism: Picea engelmannii (assembly GCA_009831015.1). Lineage (NCBI taxonomy): Eukaryota > Viridiplantae > Streptophyta > Pinopsida > Pinales > Pinaceae > Picea > Picea engelmannii. The sequence continues at coordinate 452,549 of ML778212.1, forward strand.
GTTTAAAAGGGGAGATCATGGAAGTATTGAAAAATTTCGTAACAGAGAAGACACCTGAAAGTGAAAATGCATCCCATGAAATTCATGATGAGGACATAAGGAAGGTGAATCAAG
>ML778212.1:456898-476160 GCA_009831015.1 Picea engelmannii
TCAACATTATGTGAGGGGCATCATTCGACCATCTAAATTGGCTTGGATTTTTGTTCCCATCCCCTTGAAAAGATCTGTTTGGTTGTTTAGATTCCCATTTCATCTTAGCTATTTCAGATGTCAAATCCTTCAAAGTTTCTATCATTTCATCAAGTTTAGAATCATATGTGGCTAGGTTAGGCGAGGAAGGGGATTCCTCTCTCTGTTTCTTCTTTTTTTATCAGATCTAGTCTTTAACCTATCTGATGCCAAGATGTTGGATTCAACCTCAATGGACACTTCTTGCATGAATATCAAGGTGGTGGATATTCTCTCCCATAAGAGAAGGGATAAATCTGCATCAAATTCATTTCCATAAGTGATCTTGGCAGAGGATTTATTTGGTTTGATCTCATCTAGTATTTTACCATACATCTTATTGAATATCTTGGTAAAGTCTGAAATAAACTCACCCTTCTTTCTCTTAAGGGCCCCAAAGTCAATGATGTAATACAAATAATCTCTTATATCTTCCCATTTATTTATGAAGGGTTTGTATAGCGCATCAATATATGTAATGGAGGTTGGAGGGAGGCCCTGAAACTATTTCCTAACTTCCCCGTCGAGAATTTGTACAAAAAACCTCATCCACACATCTGCATAGTCAATGTTAAAGTTGTCTACAAAGCTATAGAAGTCTACCATATGTTCCTAAACTATGAAATCTCCTTCCCCATTATATCTTGGTAAAGATTTCATGTAATTTGTGGTCGGGAGTGCATGTAACCCTACAGGAAAAACAAGGGGTGCATATCTAGCCAAATTATGGCATCCATCCTGTTAATAGCCATTTTTTGGGCAATAGGAATATGAAGATTGATTGGGGATGCATGTGTCAATGTTGGACTAGATTATGAGGTAGAGGCAGGGGCTGAAGGTCTCTGAGGTTCCTTGGAATTGTGATTCTCGGGGCTAGCAAATTCAAGTTGCTTATGATAATGAAGAAGAAAAGTGGACTCTTTGAGTGCAACTTTACACTTGAGGGGTGGGGTATATCTTTGAGCTAAGGTGGATTTTCTTAGCTTCCTTTCTGGCTCAGAGTCTATTGTTTCCTTCTAAGGGTTGGGTTGAGCCTTAGTGGCTTTGATGTGCTCAGATTTGGATCTCTTGAGTCCTTTTTTGGGAGCCAATATTTCTTTTGTTAAGTTTAGTCAGTGAAGTCGCCAGGTGAAACATGGAAGTCTGAAGATGTCTAATATTTGTTCACCATCAAAGGTAATATCTTATCAGTGTCGTTCTCTCAGGGAAATATATTTCGTTAGTCCATTCCCTAGAAATGGCGCTAGAAGATGTTGGTCCTAAATTATGCACCTGATTGCTAAAGGCCAGAGTTAGGCCACCTCAAGTTTATAATGGTTGGTTTGTTTATTTTGTTTCTCAATTAGAGGGTTGTTTTTACCAAGACAAGAGCATGGTGCATTTGGAAAAATGATATGGATGAGGGTCCTCCTTGGATGGTGGCACACAAATTACAAACAAGTGAAATAATAGAGGTAAAAACAAAGGAAAATAACAGACCACTCAATGAATAATCTACTGCAAGAAGTTTAATACTTAAAATATCATTTCAATACATTAAACGTGTATCAAAAACACAATTACTCCCACAGGTTGCAATAAAAAAAAATCCCCACCACAACATTTATTGTTTCATAGGTTGCATATTAGTAAAGACAAGTTGTACAATAGCTAAAGGAAATGAAATGTACTTCGCACAAATCAAAAAATACATTCAAGATAAGATAAAAACACATGTAGAGAGATTTAATCCATGCATAGAACATGTTCAACCAACTGATGTATTGATCTTATTTTCCAAAAAAAATGAACCCTTCTAACATACAAAAATTGCCTATATATCAAAGATATAGAGGCCCTCGACTAGTGTGGAACTGGGCTTAAATATACAACATCAGTTGTATAACCACCTATTATCTTAACTAAAACACTGTCGGAGTATATTAAGGCGTACTCCAAGTTTGACTTAATAAAAAAAGAGTGGTTCTTATCACACATAAAAGACCACTTATTAAGTTAATCTAAACAGTGTTGAACTTTTAAACAACTAAAAAATGCTACTGGCAATAAACCAAACTGATGCATATGATAAATTGAATTAATTCTTCACAGAACTAAATAGGAGTGAAAGAACTGATTTATGTGTCGAGTGTTGGTATCCATGCATGTTGTTCGAGGCCAACTGGGATATAACTATATTTTTTGGCAACGTTTTTCTTCAATTTATCTTTTGGGGGAAGAAGCAAGTCTTCTGACGCTTTTCTGGAGTCTCTCATATTCCTTCTGCAGTCTGGGTGTGTAGTTTCTCCAATTCTTGTTGTGGTGTTGCAGCATCCGGATATGAAGCTTAAGTTATGTACCTGTTGACTATCACCGAGTTGTTGTCAGACGAGTAATATGATTTCTTTGACTGGATTGGCATTCCTAGTTTGGCGCCATTTAAAAACTTCAAAATATGAAATAAATGAGGATAAGCCACTTCAGAAATTTGGCGTTAGGGAGAGTTGTAGTGCATAGTATACATATCTCCCGAAGGACTGAACTATCGTAGCTATTAATCAACACTTTTTACTAATTAACTCGGGATTATCTTTATCCTTAAACATTTCAAGACTTCGGGACTCCAACTCTTCAGGTTTCGGGAGTTTTTGAATGCAAAATATACATATCTTCTGGAGGACCGAACGCGCATAGTGACATGGTAGTTCAGGGCTCTAGAAGTTTGAACAACTGAGTTTGTATTTTATTGAAATATCCTAGAACGATAATCTCTCATAGTGATGTGTCAACACTTCAACACTTAGATGTTTGAGGGCTCTGGTACTTCGTTAACTCGACACTTCAGAGATTCAAAGGATTGTTTTTTCTCTAAATTGAAATCTCCCTTAGTGGTGATCTCCTGGATATAATATGGCTACACGATATCACAATCGATGATGTGTCACAAAAGGAGAGTCACACATGTCACCTGAAAATGAGAACATGACTTACCCAAAGGTGCCTAAAATGAATGCCACATGTCATAAAAGATGAATTCCATGCATCTCAAGAGATGAATGCCACACATATCAATACATGAATGCCACACATCTTCTTCTCTTCGACGTTTGAGATATTTTGAATGCAGAGTATGGATATCTCATGAAGGATGATCTTCCGTAGTGATGTGGTAGTTCGGGGCTCCAAGGATGTGTTCTTATTATGGATCAAAACCTCCCAGATGAACGAATGAACAATTTAAAAAAAAAAATGTGTTACAACATTTCTGGTGTGCTTTATCAGTAAGCACACCGGTGTGTTATAGTCAAATCGACGCACCGATAACCACAAACAATTTTTTTTTTAAATGTGACATGGATGACAGGGTTTGGATCAGTTGCAATAAGTTGTCTCGTTGCATTACATGCCAAACACCTTATATATAGAAACAAAAACCCATTAATTCTAAAATTCCTAAAATGAAAATCCCTAATTGTGAAGTGAGAGAGGGATTTAAACACTAAGGTGAAATTTTGCAGTCACATAACTAAGAAGCAACAAGGATTTAAGGTAATTATGAAATATTTTTACTTTTATCTAAATTTTAATTAAATATAAATAGCGATACAAAGTGTAAAAAAAATTATTATCAAAATCAACAATAAGATTTTAAAAATTTACTATGCAGGGTTTTGAGTGAATCACAAAACCCTTCAAATTATGATATTCTGAATATTTTTTTTCTTCGAAAGGGTTTCGAGTGAATCACCATACCCTTCAAATTATGATCTTACGAATAATTTTGATGTTCCAAAGTATTATGCTTCTCCACAATGCTCCCCAGTACATCTCTCTTGCAAATCTCTCCCCTATAAATTTTGGAAAAATAATGAAATAGTGAATAGCTTAATACTATTTAAAGGAATTTATGAAAAGGGTTTTGAGTGAATCACCACACCTTTCAAATTATGATCTTTTGAGTAATTTTTTTATTCCAAAGTATTGTGTGGCTCCACAGTGCTCCCCGATATGTCTCTCATCCAAATCTCTCCACTGTAAGTTTTCGAAAAATAATGAAAAGGCGAATAGATTCTTACTATTTAAAGGAATTTAATAAATCGAATTTTTGAAAAACAAATTCCCTCTCATTTTTCAATTGTGAAAAAACAAAGTAGCATTTTTTTTTAAAGTTTTTTGAAACACCGATGTGTTTAATAATATAACACATCAGTATGTTTGTTTAAATAAAGCAATGGTGTGCCAAATATTTTTGGAGCTCTGATATCAGATAATAATTTTTTATTTATTTGAAATATTGAGAAATGGTGTGGTTAGTAATTAAACGCCCCGATGCTTTATATTGATATAGACGCACCGGTGCATTTTGTTTAAACAATCTCACTATTATTCTTTAAAAGATATCTAAATTTTTATTTTCATATAAAATAGTATATTCATCTTAAATTATCATTTAGGATGCATCCACATGACTTGCATTACATCAAAGTATACATGTTCCACTTAAAGTCTCCTTATTCTTAAAAATTTATTGTTGTTTTTGTTGAAATGTTGGGAGAAAATATTTTAATATCAAATGTCCAATTCTTCAAATTCCAGCTCGTTCCATATTGCTCAAGGTCCATTGTGGAGTTCTTCCTTTCCATATCCATTAAGGTTAGATTTTATTTATATTTTGATTATCTAATTGAATTTTTTTTTTATCCATGTCAATCTGAGTAAAAATGTATCCAAATTTCCAGTATCCTGATTTAGAATCAAGTTCAGATGAAAAAACATTTCCACTAGTTCAAAAATGTCGAAAGCTCTTATCTGAAGAAACATACTGCAAGCACTTGGTAGATGAAAATGAACAGCCTCTTTACCGTGCCAATTGTAACATGCCATCCTCCAGCTACAATCATGGGTCAACGATGGTAATAATTGTTTGGTATAATGTAATTTGAACAAATCAATTTAATTGTGCTTACTAATATCATCGATATACTAATGTTCAATATTTTGAAATTATGATTCTGATGATGAGCGACCTACCTATCACCTTCCATTTCATGCGAATACAATGTCAAATCGAGAGAAGGCTGTAATAAGAGAACAAATCAAAGATGAAACATAACAAGAATGGTTGAATCAACCACCTATTCAATTCCCACTACATCGAGATTCACTAATTAGGAATGACTATAGCAATAGTAGTTGTTCACAAGTTGGCAATGGATTCAATCAAATAGAGGTTGGTATGGATGATTATTTAAGGGATACAATGACCATCGATACACTATTTTTATATGAGTTCCAGAACTATGATCTAGGGGATGGTGCTCATCTTACTGATACATTTTTCAAAATCTTGAAATATGATTCCACCACCCCTCTCTTTATAACTAACCAGTCAAAGTCTACCCAGCTGGGGACAACAATATTATTGTACAACTTGAAAGAAAATTTTGACATGTCAAACACATGTTTCTCAAAAATATTGAGGTAAATGACCATCAAGTCCCTTATATTTTGAGAAATATTGTCACACAATCAACATTAAAAATGGTCAATTTTATGAGCATTAAGGGTGAGTGGAAGAAGTTCATGGTCGAAAAAGTGGCAAGCAGGTTAGAAAAAATGCGCACTTGCAGGAACACATGCACATTCTTAGGAATGTGCACACATTCCAAAACCTATAGGTGTATAAGTGGATGAATCTCCTTGACGCTTTCCACGTAGGTCTTGTGACAGGAACACACGTGCGTTCCTATTGTTAAAACAATTTAAAGGGTCATGAACGTAATTTGCTCTCATTGTGCACAGATCATGCTCTTGTTTTGAATCTCATTGAGAAAATAGAGAGGAGGTAGATAGGAGAAACAAAGGGAGGCTAATTACACTATGTCAAGGTATGTTTGATCTATCTTATTTTTAACCCAATTTAGTCATTTCCAATCTAGTGTTTTTTTCCTAAGGATCTAAATTAAAAGAATTTGTAATTTTGTATTTTAATTAAAAAACCAACCTAATTTATAATTTACATGACATGCCTTTTAAATTGCAGCATATATAATAAAATGGAACCATGAGATAATTTAAACTTCTCATAAGAAAACCAAGAATATCAAAACCCCAACCCACCATAACCACCCAATGTAAACACTCAAATTGATGAGGGATTGGTTATATTAAGAACCCTTGAGGAACAATTAAAGGACACTAGAGAGACTAGTGGAATATCCTTGGCCACATATTTGAAAATCAATGTGAATTCCATTGCAAGTGTCTAAGGTAAATTGACCTCTATTTATGATTTTAGGGAAAGAATGTATGCGTACTATAACACTGGTTTGGACAGAAACCAAGTCAAAGAACTGGGAATTTCAAAATAACAAATATTTTTTAGTTTTAAGGATCCTAGAAATGGACAATAAATACCATTGACCAAGAAACGCATCTACATTAATTGGTGTATCCATCCCCTAATTATTCAAAAATGGATGGATATATGATATACAGTTTTTGATAAACCTCCCTTCAATAACATTGAGATGAACTTATATTTTATGAGAAAATCATGGGATGATTTATTTTGGGTAAGTATGTCAACTACTTTGATATTGGTGACTTCCAAGGGGTGGGTCAAGGCTCTGCATAGGACCGAGAGCATGTCAAGAGTGACCCCATGTTAGGTCCTCGTCCCCCTAGGTGAAGGACTGACCCCCCTACCCAAAATCCTCCTATTGTAGAGAGATATCAACAATTGTAACTAGCCATTTCATCATTGAATCATAGCCTAGTGCAACACAATATATTTGTTGCACTATCTCAATAGGAGGTGCCCGCTAGTGACATTGATAGAAGGGTTGGAGCTTCAACATACACAAGAGAGTAAAGTGAGGAGATGGAGCATCGACATAGAAGTCATCCATGTGAACCTCACAAATGCCCAATCTACAAGAAGACATGTCATGGGCCTATAGAGCCCAATGTACAACATATCTTCATGGAGGAGGTTAGTATATTAAAACTCTCTATGTTCTTCATCTTTATATATATTTTTTTTATTTTTGTATTAATATCGATATTTTAATGTATGTTGTTTTGAATTTATTACATCCGAGCAGTAGACCCTCTATGCTGATGGATACACCAATTCCTAGCCCCACCACTTATGCAGAAACATATGCATCATGTTCATTGGATGCACCCCACACACATGTGTGTATCGCATTTGATAAATTCACCATATTCATCTCTTTATTTTATGGCATCCTCACATTTTTAATTGTCTCGTGTTTCTACAGAATTTGGGTCTAGGTGATGTTGGGGAATGTCCATATAGGATTGACAAGTCACCTGCCTCATAGGTAGCATGTGTAGATTTAAATATTGTATAATTATCCAATTATTTGTGTTTATGTTTTTGAATTTTACTATTTGGTACTAATAGCTTAATTTTATTAATATGTATGTAGGATACAAATATATTTTCTAGATATAATACTATTGCACTCCTTAGGAACCTGGGTGTTGCTTCTAGGTTAGCCTTCTCTAGGCCCAAGGAGTTGAAATAACTTGTACATCCTATGAGGGTTTATCACAACCCACTTTGACCTCAAAACGAAAAATCTGGCCCAAAAAACTCACTTTTTTGCATAAAAAACATCAAAATCAACCCCCAAATCAAAAAGTGGTGCTACCGGTAGCACCACTTTTTAAAACGGGATCAAAATTACAACATTTTTCAAACATGGCATTCAAAACTTAGACAGTAGCTCATAAAAACCTTAAAATAAGCACCTAAAAATAAGATGTTTTTGAATTTTTTTTTCTTTTCAAAACGTTAAATTTTGAGATCATTTGAAATCATATTTTTATCACTTGGTACCATTAAAACCAAAACCTCAAAATCAACAATCAAATTGAAAAGTATTGTGTGACATCCCGCTCTGGCGCACTGAGAAAACCTATTCTTTGAGGACACTTGCTCGCAATTGATCTGGACTTTTATGATATTAAAACATATAGCCTTATTTATGATGTGTTATGATAGATGACATGATGTTCTACTGCTTTGACATGGACATGTGCTATTGACTCGGTTTTACTGACTGTGCAGGGTTTTGGACCTTGAGGATGCTGAGGCATTGATGGAACCCCTTGGACTCCGGATTGAGTCAGGGAGTGTTCTATTTTGGTTGATTTATTTACTGTGATATTACATTGATTTGATGTTATGATGTGGACATGTTCTGACACGTTTCTTGATGATGCAGGCTAACGATAGCTTGCAGACCAAACTCACATATGGAGTAAAGGAGCCACACACGATTTCCAGAGAGGTTGAGGGAGAGCTGTGGACAGCAGCCCTGCCACAGCCTACTAGCACTCCCGCCGTGGCTCGAGTTGTAGGTTAACGATTACCTAGTTCGAGAGGATCCACAATGCCTTGAGGGAAGACTGCGACAGTCGCTCACGATGATTCTAAGGGGTGCGCAATAAGGAAGGGGTCTTATTCCTTAGAGCGCTTAGTCTCCCACAAGTTCACCTGGTGGAGTGTTGACTGCATGGGTTATAGATTTCTACCAATCAATCAAGTTGGTGAGTGGCACCCTTGGAGCACGTGGTGCATCCTGAAGGGCACGTCGTGCGAAAGAAACACAAGTTAGCGAGTGGCACCCTTGAAGCATGTGGTGTATCCTGAAGGGAACGTCGCGCAAAAGAAACAACCAAGGCGAGTGGCACCCTTGGAGCACGTGGTGCGTCCTGAAGGGCATGTCGCATTGATGATGTGGAAGGAACAACCTAGATGGCCCTAAGACATTTACCACATTAAAAAATTCTTAAAACGACTTCCCTAAATGATTGTCACCCAGTTCAAAATCTAAGTCTTAAGTCTAAAACTTCTCTAGGGTAAAAATTTAGTCTAACCTTAAGAAAAGACCATAAATATAAAAATAAAAATTTAAACTAAAACCCACTTAAGTAATAGTTTAGTCTTCATAAAATTCTTAGGGTAAAATGAAGAGAGGAATAATTTAATTAAAATCCATGGTTTTTAAAATTGAAAAGAAGAAATAAATTATTTCTTAACTTGTGAAAGTACAAAAGATGTTAAATAAATAATAAAAGGGAAAGATTTAATGGAACAACTGCCATTTTGGGTTTAATAAAAAGGGGAAAGAAGGGACTAATAAGAATTGGGAAACTAAGTAATGGAGGAAACATAATAAAGGAAAGTTGGGAACTTATGGTAAAAAGCGAGGTCAACATAGTAAGGAATCTGCAATTAAGAACCTTCTAATTTGAGCTAATTTAGCAACATCATTTTTTTGGGAAAGTATTTAAAACATGTAAGGGGATCTCGGAACACATAGGAGGAAATTTAGGAGCAACTCTAGGTGGGTGGGGGAAATGAGACAATTAATAAATTTAAAGAAAATAATTATTGGAGAAACGTGGGGGATGAATGACACTTGTGCGACAAAGAATTTTTAGAGGATTTTCATTAAAACTTAAATTAAATGTGATTTAGGTAAAGGTGGAGGTTCTAAAAGCTCTATAAAAGAAAGGGAAGATGAGGAAGAAGGGGATCAGCTGTTAGCGTAACGTTACGCTGCCGGATTTGTGACTTGACTGATTACTTGTAGGGAGTTGGGTTTTCCCAGCTTGGATAGGAGTGGTAGCTCGGCCTTACGAGGCGAGCTGGGAAGCTAGATGTTCCATATGGAGAGTGTGTGGCCCCTTTGCAGCTCAGGGGGATAAGGGGGAAGCAGAGTACCCCTAGAGATTGGCTGGGAGGTACTGGTGAGGTCTCGACGATCAGCGAGCAGGAGCGGCACGGAGAACGTGGACGACATTCGCGGCGGGCGATAAAGCCACGGTATGATTTTTATTTTAGTAGAGTAGATTGCATCATGGCTTATACTAGGATCAGACTATCGGTTGTGAATGGATTTAATGACTGTTGTTATTTACTCGGTGATTATTATTGTAACGGTAATTGTAACTGCTGTAACCACTGTCCTTAATTAAATTTCTCATGTGACCAGTACTATAGGTTGCAAATCATGTAAATTTCTATGTTGTAACGGTAATCGCGACTGCTGTAACCATTGTCCTTATTTAAATTTCTCATGTGACCAATACTATCTGTTGCAAATCAGGTAAAATTTTATGTTCTGTATGTTTCCTTTGTATGGTATACAACTAACAGACTAGGGAAGATCCTCGTGACGAAATTTTTGTAAACAACCTTCTACCTGTGTAATATCAAGTCGGGTGTAATACTCCCTTTATTCATCAAATATTTCTTTTATCTTATGCCTGAGGAGTGACAACATCGATGGGATAAATTCTATGCTAACCAAGAGTATTACGATCAATGGACGCTTCTAACTATCCACATAAATGTACTAGAGATTGCAAAACCTTTCAATAATTTTATAAACCATCTCAATTCAGGTCGAAGTCTCTGGGAAGATAGTCGCGCGTGTTGATTGTCACCCGCCATGCGAGTTCTTAGTTGTTATTGCTCTGGGTAATTCTGGTTGACGGAATGCCTACAGGCATCACCCCACGGGTCTGAGAATAAACCAGGTGCTTATATCCACTCCTCTATGTCTGTATTATACTTTGAGCACATGGAACGAGCCTTCTAGCGCAGTCTTGAGTGTTAGAATTTCCACAGGTGGTCTCTGCAGATTATTACTCATCGGTTGAAAGAGATCGAGCCTCGAGTAAGCACAAATTTGGCGTTATCTCATGGAGATGGCTTGGTACGCAGCCCTTTCCTTCTCGACAGTTATGGACACCGGTCGTGGCTTAGTGAGGACCAGGTGCAATCCCTGTGCTACCGGTTCACCAATTCCTTCCATGATCTTCCCTCCTCCTCAACTCTCAGGGAGGACCTTGCCCTAACTCCTTGCGCCCGACTTCTTTAAAATTTTCCTGCATCTTCGAAATGAAAGTGACTGCGCGTGCTGAGTGTTATCTCCTCTACCTCAGGGATCCCTTCCTTTACTCCCCAGTCATTTTTCTAGATCGCCCTTGAATGCAGGGAAAACAATCCAGGATTCCCTCCTTGATTTCTGAACCGTATCACTGAGAGATTTTCGGGGAAAGTTTTGTTTAAAATTGCGGAGTGTACCTTGAAGTTAGATGTCATTTCTGATGTTCCACGCATCTAAATTTGAGATCGTTTGGTAATCTATTTCTACCTACCATCCATCGTTAGGTCGCTGGTTCGAATTTGGCAGGTCGGATCCTTGTTTTCGCTAACGCTGTATAACCTTTCAGGTGTTTCAGTAATTGTATATTTATCAATTATAAAACATAATCGATTCTTAGATGGATTGTCGTCATTTGTATTACTGAAGTACGTAGAATCTATAGTTCTCATAATGATAATGTTTTTATAATTCTGGAAAACAAATTGTATAAAAACATTATGTAATTCGGAAATAAATTGTATAATTTCGCCCCCTATTATGTTATTTTCAAACTTACTTCAGCATCTTTATACTATTAAGGAATCATAATATTGTAAGTTTAGTTGGATACAATGCTCGCGTCTTCATAATGCCTGAGTCTATAGACCGTGTAGGGTACAACCAGCGAGATACCAACAACAAAGAGTATTTGGGTTCTTCCCTTTTTAATCGTTATACGCCCCAATTCTTGGTCTTAGTTAGATTAATGACAGCGTCTACCCATCCTGTGCTGATTCTATCTTGTTGTGCCGGTTAGCGAATGCACTTATTTTATATTGGTGTAGTTTTCCCTTTTCATCAGAATGGATGAGGTTAAAGAATTTTATAGAATTTTAATTGATATCTTCTTATCGTTATGAACTTGTTAAGCCTTTAAATGATTACTATAGTTAGAATTCTTGAAGTGTTTCTTTAATAGTTAGTGAAATGAGAAATCGGGTGAAAATGGTTGAGATGTAAATTAATCTCTTTTGGGGAAATGTTATATATACTTACATGTTCATTAGATAACAACCTTAAATCAAACACTCATAGCAATCTTTAATACTTAAGACAAGTTGAATTACTTAGTAACTCTATGCCCTTTTTAATGTGATTCTTTTCCTGCAAGGTCATGGCATTTTAAATTATAATGGTGTTATTGCTTTAGGGTAACGATATTGTAAATTTTATTGTTAGGGGTAACCATTTATAGAGTAATGTCCTTGAATTAAGTACAATAAATTTATCTTGAGGTGGTAAATGGGGATGTGCAATTAACGAATATACATTTGAAGGGTTGGTTTAGTAACCCGTCGACTAATGGAGCTGAAAAAAGAGTTGATTTGTACTCGTTGCCCTTGGAGTCATAAGTAATGTTGAGTCTTCACTAATGAATGGTTATTGACAGTGTCTTTCTGACTTGCATTTTCTGTAGAGGTCATGGTTGTTTCTTAATTATTGTCGTACTTGGAGGTAATTATTTTTGCTTGGCCTGTTGGTGTCGGGCGGGATGTAGACACCTCCATGTTCTCCGTTGGGTTCCTTCTGTAGGGTGCTTTTAATTGATTGGCTTAGGGTTGGACTGTTAAATTTAGGGTTAATAAAGTTGTTGTTTATTTCTATGCTCACGTTTAGGGTCGGGTTAATTTCAGGGTTAGTACTATAATTGGAATTGTCCAACCTCACAGTTGTATGATATCAGACTCTTCAAACTGATAAAGTTGGTCGCTCTGTATATAAGTCTGTGTGTGTGATTTTTTTTCTGTGTAAAGAATCCAGTGCCGTATCAAGAGTCTTGGGCCCTTTAAATGCATGGTTTCCACTCTTGCGACACACCTCTAAGGTCGTATCAGTATTCGCGGGCTCTTTAAAGGCAGAGTTCCCACCACTGCGACCTCCTGACAGAGATTACTAGTTTTTGCCTGAGCAGTTGGCCAGGAGCCTATCTGACATTCTCTCTCTCCGGAGAAGAGAACTAAGATTAAACGCCTTGCTTTCCTGTGCAGAAATAGTAAACTCTACTACTAAGGATTCTTCCATCTGTGTTCGTACTGTACATAACACTGTATGTCATTTAATGCTTGCAGTTACTTGTTGTATGCCTTATGTCTATGGTCGTTTAATGCTTGCAGTTACTTGTTGTGCACCTTATGTCTATGGTCGTTTAATGCTTGCAGTTACTTGTTGTGCGCCTGATTTTTATGGTCATTTAATGCTTGCAGTTACTTGTTGTGCGCCTTATGTCTTCTTCTTGTGATCATCATGGTTGTGTCTTGTTAGTCGTCGGGTGGCGACGTAGAGTCAAGTGTGTCTATTTCCTTTTTACACGCGCACACACACCTTAAACAAAAAAAATAAAATTTCACCTGTTATCAGAGTTGTTGTCGTAACGAGGAGGCTGTTACATATGGTATCAGAGCCAATTTCGACCTGCGACTTGGGATCGCTATGACTTTCATTGACATGATTTGATTATACTATTGTTGATCGAGTTGATTGTCTGTGTGTAGGTAATCATGGTTAGAGGATGCCGCGGAGGCAGATGATGGGGTGCTAGGGGAGGAGGCGTGACACCTCCAATATCATCCACACCTGAGGGGTCGAACCCCCAGGGAGACGAGCAGGTTCTCGAACAGGAGAAGATAGCAGTTGGCAATGTTGTTGGGATGATGAGATCTTTTCAGTGCATGTCCGAGGCACTGATCATCCGTTTGAACAGAGATGAGGCCAGAGCGTCGGCGTTCGCTGAGGTGCCACCGCGTGGACCGACCGTTACTGGTAGAATTTACCGGGAACTCAAGAAGGTCAAATTTCTCGAGTTCTTTGTAGCCCTGGACGGTGTATCCGCCGAGGCATGGTTGGAGAACATGGCGATGTGCTTCACACTTCGTGATTATACCTCCAACATGAAATTCTGCATGGCGGTCTTTCAACTGAAGGGAAGCACTCTTCTATGGTGGAAGACGCTCCTACCACATCTGAACATGGTCATTGAAGACTTTTCATGGGAACTATTCAAGGAATGGTTCCGAGAGAGGTACCTTTGAAAGGAATTCATTGAGTGTCAACTCAATGAATTAAACGCCTTACGATAGGGAGGTCATACGGTGCCCTAGTACGAGGCACGTTTTATGGAGCTGCTCTGGTATGCTCCGCACCTTAACACGAAGAAACTTAAGGTCAACAGGTTCGTGTTTCGCCTTAACAACAGCCTACGTGCGAAGGTTAGGATTTTGATACCTCAAACCTTGCACGATGTCGTCCAGAAGGCCCTCATAGCCGAGGAAGAGCTTATCAGTGGAGGTCAGACCAGGACTCCAGCGAGACCAGCAGGGCAGGGTTCATCTGGAACACCGCAACATTAGGCACTAGCGAGACATACACCGGGATATCGTGGCTTGCAGAGGGGATCCACCTTCACTACACCCCGATGACCACTGCCTCAGCAGCGGACACCTTATCGGGGACCACAGCATCAGCAGCAACGTCGCCCGCAGTAGCAGCAATTTAGGCCTGTTCAGCAGAACAAACCAGGCTTCTAGGCCAGTGGGTTGTCATCTTCTACTTAGAGTACCAGGACTACTGGGCCAAAGAAGGGGTGTTGGATGTGTGGGGAGCCACACTACCAGTGCGACTGTCCTGTGGAGAGGACCAGAGTGTCCGGATCATCCGGACCCACTACAGTGGGAGATATGGGCAAGGCCCATCGGATTCATGTAGTGGTGAATAATCGTCAGGCAGAGCACCGGTCGACTGTGCTCGAGATGACAAGTACCATCGCTGACCAGACCCTTATTGTTTTGATTGATCCCGGTGCTACTGAGAGTTTTATTTTTGGTTCAACGCTAAAAAGGATTAAGGTAAAGGCAGTCAAACAGGATGAGTTTAGCTTCGTGGAGATGGCTTTGGGAGCCAAACAAAAGGTTGGAGGAAAGGTTACGGGCTGTGCCCTTAAACTGGGAGAGTTTGTCATGAGGGCCAACTTGTAAGTCATGATCTTGTGATCTTATGACATCGTGATTGGTATGGATTGGTTGGAATCGCATGAGGAAATACTCAACTGTAAGATGAAATGGTTGAGCTTGATCGATGATGAGGGACAAAGATGTGTGATTGTAGGATGGAACCAGGGAGTTTCCCTGAGGTTCGTCTCTTCCTTACAGTTACAGAAGAGTATGCGCAAGGGGTGCAAGATTTATGTGATCCTTGCGCTAAACAAAAAGGGAGTAGCGAAAGGTCTAGAACACCTTCCGGGGGTGAATGAGTCTGTGGACGTATTTCCAAATGAGTTACCTGGGATTCCGCCGGAAAGGGAATTGGATTTTACCATAGACCTGAAACCGGGGACCGAACCGATAGCAAGAATGCTTTATTGGATGTCGACCCCGGAGTTACAAGAGTTGAAAATGCAACTGAAGGAGTTGTTGGACTTGGGACTAATACATCCTACTGTATCACCATGGGGTGCACCATTTATTTTCATACGAAAGAAGGACGGATCATGGAGGCTTTGCATTGACTATCGTCAACTGAACAAGGCTACGATCAAGAATCAATATCACTTACCAAGAATTGATGATTTGTTCGATCAAATTAATGGTGTGACTATGTTCTCCAAGATTGATTTGCAATCAGGGTATCACCAGTTACAGATTAAGGAGGATGAAGTCCCTAAGACTGCCTTTAAGATGAGATTTGGAAATTACGAGTTTACTGTTTTACCGTTTGGAGTGACAAACGCCCCAGGGGTATTCATGAGTTTGATGAATGGGGTGTTCCGTGAGTACTTGGACAAGTTCGTCCAAGTATTCATTAACGATATCTTGATCTACTCTTGGATGATAGAGGAGCATGACGAGCACTTGCGCTTGGTACTCCAGTGTCTACGATAGCACAAATTGTATGGGAAGTTGTCCAAATGCTCTTTTTATCAATCGAGGATTCACTACTTAGGGCATGTCATCTCCGGCGAAGGTATCACCATTGATCCAGCCAAGGCTGAGGCTATTATGGAATGGTCTGCGCCGAAAAATGTCACAGAAAAGAATATTTTTATGGATTTAGCAGGATGTTATCGATGGTTTGTCGAGGTATTTTCGAAGATAGAAAATCCGATCAAGGAATTGCAGAAGAAAAAAAAGAAGTTTGTTTGGACCGAGAAATGCATGGAAGCATTTCGAAGGCTTAAAGAGTTGTTTACCACAACGTCGATACTAAAGGTCCCTGACATGGACACAGACTTCTTGGTATGCACTGACGCATCCAAGGAAGGTTTATGTGGAGTCTTGATGCAAGACGGACGAGTGATTGCTTACATTTCGAGGAAACTGAGAAGGCATGAGGAGAACTACGCAACACACGATTTGGAGTTATTATCCATCATATATGCCTTGACGGTTCAGAGACACTACCTTGTTGGACGAAAAATTTGAATTAAAGACTGATCATTGTGGACTACAACACATTTTCACGCAAGGCGACCTGAACGCACGACAACGACGTTGGTCGGAATTGCTTAGCGAGTACGACTTCGAGATTACTTACATAAAGGGAACAATGAACCGAGTGGCATATGCTTTGAGTCAAAGACCATGCATCTTCTCGGTGTTGCCTCTTCAGATGAACTTATGTGAGAAAATTCTCACTTTACAGCGTGACGACGAATGGTACATAGAGGTCGAGGGTTTTTCGGACAAAACACAATGATGGTACCACGATATGAGGGATTTTCTTTTCATAGCGATGGGTTATTGAGGTTTAGAGGTCGAATTTACGTACCGCCAAATGATGAGTTGAGGATGTTGATCCAAAGAGAGGCTCATAGATAAGTTTACATGGCTCACCCAGGAGTCACGAAGATGAGGGAAGACCTTAAACCCTTATTCTTCTGGAAGGGAATGAAGGCTGACATAGTAAACTATGTGGCCAGATGTCTAGAGTGTCAGCAGGTAAAGGCTTAACATAGACACCCAGTAGGATTACCTCAACCACATGCCATCACGGAATCGAAATGGGAGGTCATTTCGATGGATTTTATTGTTAGATTTCCACTGACGGCAAGGAGACATGACTCGACTTTTGTGGTAGTAGACACTCTGACGAAGAGGGCTCACTTTATTCCTATGCGTACGACATATCAGGAACCTGACATAGTGAGAGTTTTCATCAGTGAGATTGTGAGGCTGCATGGCGTGCCTAAGAAGATTATATACAATCGAGGATCGGTGTTTACTGGACGATTTTGGATGATTTTCCAAGAGGCCTTGGGGACCCAACTTAACTTTAGTAATACGTATCACCCAGAGACTAACATGCAGAAAGAAAGAACTAACCAAACCTTGGAAGACATGTTGCGCATGTACGTGATGGACCAACAAAAGCGTTGGGAGGAATTCTTGCCTCTATTAGAGTTCGCTTACAACAACAGTTACCAGAGCACCATTAAGATGGTGCCTTTCGAGTTTCTTTATGGGTGATTGTGTCAAATGCCCTTGAGTTAGGATCAACTTGAGGATAGGGTCATGGTGGGACCAGAAGAGATCCAAGAAATGGAAGAGAAAATGTAGACCATAAGACAAAGGATTAAAGAAGTGTAGGATCGACAGAAGAGTTATGTCAATGCACACCGAGTCGACCGTAGTTATGAGGTCGGCGATCGAGTCTTCTTGTGGGTTAAACCACATAAGATTTCGATCAAGTTTGGAAAGGGAGCTAAACTCTCTCCTAGGTTCATGGGACCTTTAGAGATTGTGGAGAGAAAGGGGCCTGTGGCCTATCGACTAACCTTGCCTGATTCTTTGAGGTGTATGCACGATGTTTTTCATGTATCTGTTTTGAGACATTATATTAGTGATCCTACGGATGTGATCGACATGAGTTCCTTCCAGGTATCGGACGAGGGAGCGCTCACGGTTGAGCCATTCTGCATACTAGATCATCGCGTTCGACAGCTACGACGTTGAACGGTAGATCAGGTCAAGGTCCAGTGGGAGAGTTATAGTCCACAATCGGTGACCTGGGAGGACGCATATGATATGCACCAGCAGTTTCCATTTTTTTTTTGATATATAGACTTATGATACTGGGATACTTTTCTTTCAGCATTTATACTATGAAACTTTGGGACGAATTTTGGACCAAGAGGGGGTGTATGTGACATCCCGCTCTGGCACACTGAGAAAACCTATTCTTTGAGGACACTTGCTCGTAAGTGATCTAGACTTTTATGATATTAAAACATTCATCATTGTTTATGATGCGTTATGATAGATGACATGATGTTCTACTGCTTTGACATAGACAGGTGCTATTGACTCGTTTTTTCTGACTGTGTAGGGTTTTAGACCTTGAGGATGCTGAGGCATCGATGGAACCCCTTGGACTCCGGATTGAGTCAGGGAGTGTGCTATTTGGGTTGATTTATTTACTGTGATATTACATTGATTTGATGTTATGATGTGGACATGTTCTGACACGTTTGTTGATGATGCAGGCTGACGATAGCTTGCCGACCAGACTCACATATGGAGTAAAGGGGCCACACACGATTTCCAGAGAGGTTGAGGGAGAGGTGTGGACAACATCCCTGCCACAACCTACTAGCACTCCTGCCATGGCTCGAACTATAGGTTAACAATTACCTAGTTTGATAGGATCCACGATGTCGTAAGGGTAGACTGTGACAATCGCTCACGATGATTCTAAGGGGCACGCAATAAGGCGGGGGCCTTATTCCTTAGAGCTCTTAGTCTCCCACAAGTTCACCTGGCGGAGTGTTGACTCCAGGGGTTATAGATGTCTACCAATCAATCAAGTTAGCGAGTGGCACCCTTGGAGCACATGGTTCATCCTGAAGGGCACATCGTGCGAAAGAAACACAAGTTAGCGAGTCGCACCCTTGGAGCATGTGGTGCATCTTGAAGGGAAGGTTGCGCAAAAGAAACAACCAAGGTGAGTGGCACCCTTGGAGCACGTGGTGCATCCTGAAGGGCATGTCGCATTGATGATGTGGAAGGAACAACCTAGATGGCCCTAAGACATTTAACACGTTAAGAAATTCTTAAAAAGACTTCCCTAAATAATTGTCGCCCAGTTCAAAATCTAAGTGCTAAGTCTAAAACTTCTCTAGGGTAAAAATTTAGTCTAACCTTAAGAAAAGACCATAAATATAAAAATAAAAATTTAAACTAAAACCCACTTAAGTAATAGTTTAGTCTTCATAAAATTCTTGGGGTAAAATGAAGAGAGGAA
>ML778212.1:476210-518732 GCA_009831015.1 Picea engelmannii
TGGTTTTTAAAATTGAAAAGAAGAAATAAATTATTTCTTAACTTGTGAAAGTACAAAAGATGTTAAATAAATAATAAAAGGGAAAGATTTAATGGAACAACTGCCATTTTGGGTTTAATAAAAAGGGGAAAGAAGGGACTAATAAGAATTGGGAAACTAAGTAATGGAGGAAACATAATAAAGGAAAGTTGGGAACTTATGGTAAAAAGCGAGGTCAACATAGTAAGGAATCTGCAATTAAGAACCTTCTAATTTGAGCTAATTTAGCAACATCATTTTTTTGGGAAAGTATTTAAAACATGTAAGGGGATCTCGGAACACATAGGAGGAAATTTAGGAGCAACTCTAGGTGGGTGGGGGAAATGAGACAATTAATAAATTTAAAGAAAATAATTATTGGAGAAACGTGGGGGATGAATGACACTTGTGCGACAAAGAATTTTTAGAGGATTTTCATTAAAACTTAAATTAAATGTGATTTAGGTAAAGGTGGAGGTTCTAAAAGCTCTATAAAAGAAAGGGAAGATGAGGAAGAAGGGGATCAGCTGTTAGCGTAACGTTACGCTGCCGGATTTGTGACTTGACTGATTACTTGTAGGGAGTTGGGTTTTCCCAGCTTGGATAGGAGTGGTAGCTCGGCCTTACGAGGCGAGCTGGGAAGCTAGATGTTCCATATGGAGAGTGTGTGGCCCCTTTGCAGCTCAGGGGGATAAGGGGGAAGCAGAGTACCCCTAGAGATTGGCTGGGAGGTACTGGTGAGGTCTCGACGATCAGCGAGCAGGAGCGGCACGGAGAACGTGGACGACATTCGCGGCGGGCGATAAAGCCACGGTATGATTTTTATTTTAGTAGAGTAGATTGCATCATGGCTTATACTAGGATCAGACTATCGGTTGTGAATGGATTTAATGACTGTTGTTATTTACTCGGTGATTATTATTGTAATGGTAATTGTAACTACTGTAACCACTGTCCTTAATTAAATTTCTCATGTGACCAGTACTATAGGTTGCAAATCATGTAAATTTCTATGTTGTAACGGTAATCGCGACTGCTGTAACCATTGTCCTTATTTAAATTTCTCATGTGACCAGTACTATCTGTTGTAAATCAGGTAAAATTTGATGTTCTATATGTTTCCTTTGTATGGTATACAACCAACAGACTAGGGAAGATCCTCGTGATGAAATTTTGGTAAACAACCTTCTACCTGTGTAATATCAAGTCGGGTGTAATACTCCCTTTATTCAAAAAATATTGGTTTTATCTTCTGCCTGAGGAGTGACAACATCGATGGGAGAAATTCTATGCTAACCGAGAGTATTACGGTCAATGGACGCTTCTAACTATCCACATAAGTGTACTAGAGATCGCAACAGCTTTCAATAATTTTATAAACCATCTCAATTCAGGTCGAAGTCTCTGGGAAGATAGTCGTGCGTGCTGATTGTCACCCGCCACGCCAGTTCTTAGTTGTTATTGCTCTGGGTAATTCTGGTTGACAGAATGCCCACATGCATCGCCCCACGGGTATGAGAAATGATCAGGTTCTTAGATCCACTCCTCTCTTTTTGTATTATACTCTGAGCGCATGGAACGAGCCTTCCAGTGCAGTCTTGAGTGTTAGAATTGCCACAGGCGGTCTCTATAGATTATTACTCATCGGTTGAAACAGATCAAGCCTCCAGTAAGAACGAATTTGGCATTATCTCATGGAGATGGCTTGGTACATAGCCCTTTCCTTCTCGGTAGTTATGGACACTGGCTGTGGCTTAGTGTTGACCAAGTGCTACCAGTTCATGAGTTCCTTCCACGATTTTCCCTCCTCCTCAACTCACGGGGAGGACCTTGCCCCAGCTCCTTGCGCCCGACTTCTTTAAACTTTTCCTGCATCTTCAAAATGATAGTGATTGCACATGCTGAGCATTATCTCCTCTACCTCGGGGATCCCTTCAAATGAGGCCCTTCCTTTACTCCCCAGTTGTTTTTCCTGATCGCCCTTGAATGCAGGGAAAACAATCCAGGATTCCTTCCTTGATTTATGAACCGTATCATTGAGAGATTTTCAGGAAAATTTTTGTTTAAAATTGTGGAGCGTACCTTGAAGCTAGCTGTCATTTCTGACGTTCCACACGTCTAAATTCGAGATCGTTTGGTAATCTATTTCTACCTTCCATCCATCGTTAGGTCGTTGGTTCGAATCTGGCAGGTCAGATCCTTGTTTTTGCTAACGCTGTATAACCTTTCAGGTGTTTCAGTAATTGTATATTTATCAGTTGTAAAACAAAATCGATTCTTAGATGGATTGTCATCATTTTTATTACTGAAGTACGTAGAATCCATAGTTCTCGTAATGATAATGTTTTTATAATTATGGAAAATAAATTGTATAAAAACATTATGTAATTCGGAAATAAATTGTATAATTTCGCCCCCTGTTATGTTATTTTCAAACTTACTTCAACATCTTTATACTATTAAGGCGTCATAATATTGTAAGTTTAGTTGGATGCAATGCCCACGTCTTAATAATGCCTGAATCTATAGACCGTGTAGGGTACAGCTGATGAGATACCAACACCAAAGAGTATTTGGGTTCTTCCCTTTTTAATCGTTATACGCCCCAATTCTTGGTCTTAGTTAGATTAATGACAACCTTTACCCATCCTGTGCTCATTCTATCTTGTTGTGCCGGTTAGCGAATGCACTTGTTTTATATTGGTGTAGTTTTCCCTTTTCATCAGAATGGATGAGGTTAAAGAATATTATAGAATTTTAATTGATATCTTCTTATAGTTATGAACTTGTTAAGCCTTTAAATGACTACTATAGTTAGAATTCTTGAAGTGTTTCTTTAATAGTTAGTGAAATGAGAAATCGGGTGAAAATGGTTGAGATGTACATTAATCTCTTTTGGGGAAATGTTATATATACTTACATGTTCATTAGATAGCAACCTTAAATCAAACACTCATAGAAATCTTTAATACTTAAGACAAGTTGAATTATTTAGTAACTCTATGCCCTTTTTAATGTGATTCTTTTCCTGCAAGGTCATGGCATTTTAAATTATAATGGTGTTATCGCTTTAGGGTAACGATATCGTAAATTTTATTGTTAGGGGTAACCATTTATAGAGTAATGTCCTTGAATTAAGTACAATAAAGTTATCTTGAGGTGGTAAATGGGGATGTGCAATTAATGAATATAAATTTGAAGGGTTGGTTTGGTAACCCGTCGACTAATGGAGCTGAACAAAGAGTTGATCTGTACTCGTTGCCCTTGGAGTCGTAAGTAATGCTAAGTATTCACTAATGAATGGTTATTGACAATGTCTTTCTGACTTGCGTTTTCCATAGATGTCATGGTTGTTCCTTAATTATTGTCGTACTTGGAGGTAATTATTTTTTCTTGGTCTGCTGGTGTCGAGCGGGATGTAGACACCTCCATGTTCTCCGTTGGGTTCCTTCTACAGGGTGTTTTTAATTGATTGGCTTAGGGTTGGGCTGTTAAATTTAGGGTTAATAAAGTTGTTATTTATTTCTATGCTGACATTTAGGGTCGGGTTAATTTTAGGGTTAGTTCTATAATTGGAATTGTCCAACCTCATAGTTCTATGATATCAGACTCTTCAATCTGAAAAAGTTGGTCGCTCTGTATATAAGTCTGTGTGTGTGATTTTTTTTCTGTGTAAAGAATCCAATGTCGTATCAAGAGTCTCGGGCCTTTTAAAGGTAGGGTTTCCACTCTTGTGACACACCTCTAAGGTCGTATCAGTATTTTCGGGCTCTTTAAAGGCAAAGTTCCCACCACTTCGACCTCCTAACAGAGATTACTAGTTTCTTCCTGAGCAGTCGACCATGAGCCTATCTGACATTCTCTCTCTCTGGAGCAGAGAACTAAGATTAAACGCCCTACTTTCCTATGAAGAAATAGTAAACTCTACTACTAAGGATTCTTCCATCTGTGTTCGTACTGTACATAACACCGCATGTCGTTTAATGCTTGCAGTTACTTTTTGTGAGCCTTATGTCTATGGTCGTTTAATGCTTGTAGTTACTTGTTGTGCGCCTTATGTCTATGGTCATTTAATGCTTGCAGTTACTTGTTGTGCGTCGTATGTCTTCTTGTTATGATCATCGTGGTTGTGTCTTGTTAGTCGTCGGGTGGCGATGTAGAGTCAAGTGTGTCTGTTTCCTTTTTACACGTGCGCACACACCTTAAACAAAAAAAAAAAATTGCACCTGTTATCAGAGTTGTTGTCATAATGAGGAGGTTGTTACATATGGTATCAGATCTAGGTTTGACCCGCGACTTGGGATCGCTACGGATTTCGTTGACATGATTTGATTATATTATTGTTGATCGAGCTGATTGTGTGCGTGCAGGTAATCATGGTTAGAGGATGCCGCATAGGTAGACGACGGGGTGCTAGGGGAGGAGGCACGACACCTCCAGTAGCATCCACAGCTGAGGGGTCTAACCCCCAGAGATACGAGCAGGTTCTCGGATAGGAGTAGATAGCAGTTGGCAATGTTGTTGGGATGATGAGATATTTTCAGTGCATGTCCGATGCACTGATCATCCATTTGGACAAAGATGAGGCTAGAGCGTCGACGTCCGCTGAGGTGCCGCCACGTGCACCGGTCGTTACTGGTAGCATTCACCGAGAACTCGAGAAGGTCAAATTTCTTGAGTTCTTTGGTGCCCCAGACGGTGCAACCGCTGAGGCATGGTTGGAGAACATGGCAATGTGCTTCGCACTTCGTGATTATACATCCAACATGAAAGTACACATGGCGGTCTTTCAACTGAAGGGAAGTGTTCTTCTATGGTGGAAGAAGCTCCTACCGCAGCTGAACATGGCCGTTGAAGACCTGTCATGGGAAATGTTCGAGGAATGGTTATGAGAGAGGTACCTTTCAGAGGAATTCATTGAGCGTCAGCTCAACGAGTTCAACACCTTTCGACATGGGAGGTCGTACGGTGCCCGAGTACGAGGTACGTTTTATGGAGCTACTCCAATATCCTCCGCACCTTAACATGGAGAAACTTAAGGTCAACAGGTTCGTGTTTGGCCTAAACAGCAGCCTGCGACTGAAGGTTAGGATTTTTATGCCTCAAACCTTGCACGATCTCGTCCAGAAGGCCCTCATAGCCGAGGAAGAGCTTATCAGTGGAGGTCAGACCAGGACTCCAGCGAGACCAGCAGGGCAGGGTTCATCTGGAACACCGCAACATCAGACACCAGTGAGACATACTCCAGGACATCGTGGCTTCCAGAGGGGATCCACCTTCAGTACACCCCGGCGACCGCCGCCTCAGAAGCGGACACCTTATCGGGGACCACAGCATCAGTAGCAGCGTCGCCCGCAACAACATCATTTTAGGCCCCTTCAATAGAACAGACCAGGGTTCTAGGACAATGGGTCGTCATCTTCTACTTCGAGTACCAGGACTATTGGGCCGAAGAAGGGGTGTTGGCCATGTGGGGAGCCACCCTACCAACGCGAATGTCCTCTGGAGAGGACCAAAGTGTCTGGATCAGTCGGACCCACTACAGTGGGAGATATGGGCAAGGCCCATCGGATTCATGCAGTGGTGAATAACGGCCAGGCAGAGCACTAGTCGACTATGCTCGAGACGACAGGTACCATCATTGACCATGCCCTTAGTGTTTTGATTGATCTTGGTGCTACTGAGAGTTTCATTTATGGTGCAACATTAAAAAGGATTAAGGTAAAGGCAGTCGAACAGGATGAGTTTAGCTTCATGGAGATGGATTCGGGAGCCAAACAGAAGGTTGGAGGAAAGGTTACGGGATGTTCCCTTAAATTGGGAGAGTTTGTCACGAGGGCCAACTTGTACTTCATGATCTTGGGATCTTATGGCATCGTGATTAGTATGGATTGGTTGGAATCGCATGAGACAATACTCAATTGTAAGACAAAACAGTTGAGCTTGATCGATGATGAGGGACAGAGACATGTGATTGTAGGATGGAACCAAGGAGTTTCCCTGAGGTTCGTCTCTTCCTTACAGTTACGGAAGAGTATGCGCAAGGGGTGCAAGCTTTATGCGATCCTTGCGCTAAGCGAAAAGGGAGTAGAGGAAGGTCTAGAACACCTTCCGGGGGTGAAGGAATTTGCAGACGTATTTCCAGAGGAGTTACCTGCGATCCTGCGGGAAAGGGAATTGGAGTTTACCATAGACCTGAAACTGGGGACCGGACCGATAGCAAGAATGCTTTATTGGATGTCGACCCCGGAGTTACAAGAGTTGAAAATGCAACTGAATGAGTTGCTGGACTTGGGACTGATACGTCCTAGTGTGTCACCGTGCGGTGCACCAGTTATTTTCATACGAAAGAAGGATGGATCATGGAGGCTTTACATTGACTACCGTCAACTAAACAAGGCTACGATCAAGAATCGGTATCCCTTACCAAGAATTGATGATCTGTTCGATCAAATGAAGGGTGTGATGATGTTCTCCAAGATCGATTTGTGATCAGGGTATCACCACTTACGGATCAAGGAGGATGACGTCCCTAAGACCACCTTTAAGACGAGATTTGGACATTACGAGTTTACTTTTTTACCGTCTGGACTGACAAACGCCCCAGGGGTATTCATGAGTTTGATGAACGGGGTGTTCCGCGAGTACTTGGCCAAGTTCATCCAAGTATTCATTGATGATATCTTGATCTACTCTCAGACGACGGAAGATCATGAAGAGCACTTGCGCTTGGTACTCTAGTGTCTACAAGAGCACAAATTGTATGGGAAGTTGTCAAAATGATATTTTTATCAATCGAGGATTCACTACTTAGGGCATGTCATCTCCAGCGAAGTTATCACCATGGATCCAGCCAAGGTTGAGGCTATTATGGAATGGCCTGCGCCGACGAATTTCATAGAAGTGCGTAGTTTTATGGGTTTATCAGGATACTATCGACGATTTATCGAGGGATTTTCAAAGATAGCAAATCCGATCATGGAATTGTAGAAGAAAAACAAGAAGTTTGTTTGGACCGAGAAATGCGCGAAAGCATTTCGAAGGCTTAAAGAGTTGTTGACCACAACGTTGATACTAAAGGTCCCTGACATGGACGCAGACTTCTTGGTATGCACTGACACATCCAAGGAAGGTTTAGGAGGAGTCTTGATGCAAGACGGATGAGTGATTTCTTACATTTCGAGGAAACTGAGAAGGCATGAGGAGAACTACACGACGCACGATTTGGAGTTATTAGCCATCATATATGCCTTGAAGGTTTGGAGACACTACCTTGTTGGAAGAAAATTTGAATTAAAGACTGATCATTGTGGACTACAACACATTTTCACGCAACGTGACCTGAACGCACGACAACGGTGTTGGTCGGATTTGCTTAGCGAGTACAACTTCGAGATTACTTACATAAAGGGAACAATGAACTGATTGGAAGATGCTTTGAGTCTGAGACTACACATCTTCTTGGTGTTGCCTCTTCAGATGAACTTACGTGAGAAAATTCTCACTTTAAAGCGTGACGACGAATGGTACATAGAGGTCGAGGGTTTTTCGGACAAAACACAATGATGGTACCACAATATGAGGGATTTTCTTTTGATAGCGATGGGTTATTGAGGTTTAGAGGTCGGATTTACGTACCGCCAAACGACGAGTTGAGGATGTTAATCCTGAGTGAGGCTCATAGAGCAGTTTACATGGCTCACCGAGGAGTCACGAAGATGAGGGAAGACCTTAAACCCTTATTCTTCTGAAAGGGAATGAAGGTTGACATAGTAAACTATGTGGCCAGATGTCTAGAGTGTCAGCAGCTAAGGCTGAACAAGGACACCTAACAGGATTACTTCAACCACATGCCATCTCGAAATCGAAACGGGAGGTCATTTCGATGGATTTTATTGTTGGATTTCCACTGACGGCAAGGAGATATGACTCAATTTTTGTGGTAGTAGACACTCTGACGAAGAGTTCTCACTTTATTCCTGTGCATATGACGTATCAGGCGTTTGACATAGCGAGAGTTTTCATCAGTGATATTGTGAGGCTGCATGGCGTGCCTAAGAAGATTATATCCGATCAAGGATTGGTGTTTACTGGATGATTTTGGATGAGTTTCCAAGAGGCCTTGGGGACCCAACTTAACTTTAGTACTGTGTATCACCCAGAGACTGAAAGGCAGACAGAAGGAACTAAAAAAACCTTGGAAGACATGTTGCGCATGTACGTGATGGACCAACAAAAGCGTTGGGAAGAATTATTGCCTCTAGTAGAGTTCGCTTACAACAACAGTTACCAGAGCACCATTAAGATGGCGCCTTTCGAGTTTCTTTATGGGAGACTGTGTAGGATTCCCTTGAGTTGGGATTGACTTGAGGATAGGGTCCTAGTGGGACCAGAAGCGATCCAAGAAATGGAAGAGCAAATGCAGACCATAAGACAAAGGATTAAAGAAGCGCATGATCGATAGAAGAGTTATGCCGATGCACACCAAGTCGACCATAGTTACAAGGTCGGGGATCGAGTCTTCTTGTGGGTTAAACTGTATAAGAGTTCGATAAAGTTTGGAAAGGGAGATAAAATCTCTCCTAGGTTCGTGGTACCTTTCATGATTGTGGAGAGAAAGGGGCCTGTGGCCTATCGACTAACCTTGCCTGATTATTTGAGGTGTATGCACGATGTTTTTCATGTATCTGTTTTGAGACATTATATTAGTGATCCTACGCATGTGTTCGACATGAGTTCCTTGCAGGTATCGGACGAGGGAGTGCTCACGGCTGAGCTGGTCCGCATATTGGATCATTGCGTTCGACAACTATGATGTCGAATGGTAGATAAGGTCAAGGTCCAGTGGGACAGTTATAGTCTGCACTTGGCGACCTGGGAGGACACATATGATATGCACCAATAGTTTCCATTTTTGTTTTGATAGATAGACTTATGATACTGAGATACTTTTCTTTCGGCATTTATACTATGAAACTTCAGGACGAATTTTAGACCAAGAGGGGGTGTATGTGACATCCCACTCTGGCGCACTGAGAAAACCTATTCTTTGAGGACACTTTCTCGCAAGTGATCTAGACTTTTATGATATCAAAACATATATCCTTGTTTATGATGCGTTATGATAGATGACATGATGTTCCACTGCTTTCACATAGACAGGTGTTATTGACTCGGTTTTACAGAGTGTGCAGGGTTTTGGACCTTGAGGATGCTGAGGAATCGATGGAACCCCTTGGACTCTAGATTGAGTTAGGGAGTGTGCTATTGGGGTTGATTTATTTACTGTGATATTACATTGATTTTATGTTATGATGTGGACATGTTCTCACACATTTTTTGATGATGCAGGCTCACGATAGCTTGCCGACCAGACTCACATATGGAGTAAAGGGGCCACACACGATTTCCAGAGAGGTTGAGGGAGAGGTGTGGACAACAGCCCTGCCAAAAACTGCTAGCACTCCCGTCGTGGCTCGAACTGTAGGTTAACGATTACCTAGTTCGAGAGGATCCACGATGCCGTGATGTAGACACCTCCATGTTCTTCGTTGGGTTCCTTCTGCAGGGTGCTTTTAATTGATTGGATTTGGGTTGGGTTGTTAAATTTAGGGTTAATAAAGTTGTTGTTTATTTCTATGCTGACGTTTAGGGTTAGGTTAATTTCAGAGTTAGTACTATAATTGGAATTTTCCAACCTCATAGTTGTATGATATCAGACTCTTCAATCTGATAAAGCTGGTCGCTCTGTATATAAGTCTGTGTGTGTGATTTTTTTTCTTTGTAAAGAATCCAGTGTCGTATCAAGAGTCTCGAGCCCTTTAAAGGAAGGGTTTCCACTCTTGCAACACACCTCTAACTTCGTATCAGTATTCGTGGGCTCTTTAAAGGCAGAGTTCCCACCACTGTGACCTCCTGACAGAGATTACTAGTTTTTGCTTGAGCAGTCGGCCATGAGCCTATCTGACATTCTCTCTCTCCAGAGCAGAGAACTAAGATTAAACACCCTACTTTCCTTTGCAGAAATAGTAAACTCTACTACTAAGGATTCTTCCATCTATGTGTGTACTGTACATAACACCATATGTCATTTAATGCTTGCAGTTACTTGTTGTGCCTTATGTCTATGATCGTTTAATGCTTGCAGTTACTTGTTGTGCGCCTTATGTCTATGGTCGTTTAATGCTTGCAGTTACTTGTTGTGCACCTTATGTCTTCTTGTTGTGATCATCGTGGTTGTGTCTTGTTAGTCATCGGGTGGCGACGTAGAGTCAAGTGTGTCTATTTCCTTTTTACACGCGCGCACACACCTTAAACCAAAAAAAAAAAAAATTGCACCTGTTATCAGAGTTGTTATCGTAACGAGGAGGCTGTTAGATACTGCTACCAGTAGCACCCATTCTAAAATTGGGGTATGGAAATGACACATTTTTATAATGTGGTAAAAAAACTCATCATTATTGTAAACAAAATCATAAAATCAACCCTTAAATGTTTACTTTTTAAATGTTCTTATCACGCAAAGAACAAGGTAATATGTAATGCCATGAAAATATCACAATATACTTTAAAAATTTAACGTCAGTTTTTAATAATTTTTTACTTTCAATAATACAAAAGTAAATACAAGTTACATTGAATGAAACATAAATAATTTTTTAAAATTATTGTTATATTAACCATATTCAAAACATATGAGCTAAGAAATTATACTGTATTATCCATAATAAAAAAACATATCATTCATAAAACATAACAAAAGATTCATAACTTCATGTAAGATCATATGTAAGTTCAATGCTCATTTTTAGTTACCATACAAACATCATATGGATAAAAAATGCATAAAATGTTTCATACAATTATGCAGATTAACTCATGGTTTCTGAAATACCATCAGAGTCTACATTGTCTTCAGATGAATGTTTGCATGAAGATGTAGATTATCCATACTCTTATTTATTGTCGATGAATGCACCATCTGAGTCTACATGCA
The DNA here is from genome assembly GCA_009831015.1 of Picea engelmannii. Taxonomy (NCBI): domain Eukaryota; kingdom Viridiplantae; phylum Streptophyta; class Pinopsida; order Pinales; family Pinaceae; genus Picea; species Picea engelmannii. The sequence goes on from ML778212.1 coordinate 487,225, forward strand.
TGCCTAACATTTCAAATGTCAAATTCCTTTTAGATGTATGAGTAGGTTCAACAGACTCCCATATTGCATTTATTTCTTGCGGTAGCAACCTCTTGATAATATTTGTTTTCTTGGAGCAAAGAGTTCCCCTCTTTGTCAAATTGAAGTCATAAACATGTATGTCAACATGATCTAATTTTAAGAGGTCAGTGCGATGACGATTTGTATTTTGACCCTTTCTTTTTCTCTTTCTATTGACATGTTTCTCAACCACCATCTCTGGCTTGTACACACCATTGAATGGGTGTGTACTTGTTGCATACCAATGCACTTCAATTGCAATAACATCATCATTTTCTTTATCAATCTTTATAACCTTCCCTATCCAGAATGGATAACCATGTGGATCTTCAGTCGCTAAAACTTAAATCATGCTACCCTCTTTAATATCTTGTATTTAACTCTTGTAAAGGTCTTCCATGGCTTCATGTTGTGCACATGACCTTCGCAAATCAATATACATTTCTCTTTCCTCTTCTTGTGTAAACTCAATAGAACCTTGAGATTCTTATTGAACTTCAATAATGTTTGTTTCTTTAGATTCGTTTGGCATATTTTGTGGCCAATGAAATGGAGTCCTCAACATTGTATCTTCATTTTTTGAGCTTGAAACTATGTCCCTTTGAATATTCAAAAAGAAACTCCCACCAAACAAAATCAGGAAAATCAAACTACTCATATGTATCCTTAGTGGACTTTTTAATTTCTTCCAGGCATTCAGAATAATCTACATCTCTATTACGCCTCTATGCATTATGGATTTCAACAACTGATTGTAAAAATAATAACTTTGATGAAAAAATTGGACGATCTGGAATGAAATTCAAAAATGATAAACCTTATGAAGGCCCCCATTCTATAGTATTTGAATACTTATTTCCCCATATAAGTGTTTTCCCATCAATTCTTTTGAAACAAAATTGATGTTGCAAGCTAATGTCATTAAGATGCTCAATACATTTTTCTTCACGATGTGATCCCTGAATAAATCTTCTCATGTCAACAGTTTCTTCTCATATATGAAAAACAGGCTTTGGAATGTATGCATTCTTGATACATTAAATCAATGATGGTAGACTTCCAACATTTTCCCTCTTCAATGTTATTGAAAAATGATTGAGCATTTGATGAAAATGATCATGAGTGTGTCCAACAAAAAAGAAACCAACTTTCACCTTTTGAAATATTCCCATTTCAACAAGCATGCTTAGATATCCAAACATAATTTGATTTTTATTTTCATGACTGGTGTTGTCCAACTGTAGATAGAGAACTTGAGGAATATTTCCAGACCAGTGAGTGAGGACATGATGAATTACGGTGATGGTCATATTTTCATCATTATGAATATTTGGAGCTGTGAAGTAAACTCTTAGACACATTTTTCCATTGAAAACGATACAACCAACCAAGTTAAACTGAATGAAATTATCTTCTTGTAAATTTTTCGGTGTATGAACAAAATGTGGTAGAAGTGTTTTCTTCTGGTCCATGCCATCAATTATCATACCTAAATATTTATTTGGATCATCATAACACTTGTTTCAATGTTTGTAAAACTTTTTTCTTTCACTTGATTATTGATTCTGATGTTCTTGAAGTTCTTAGACTACGAAATCTGCACATGACATAAAATAAAAATATTGATCGTATGTTTTCATAGTTGATAACTATTCAATTTCAAAAAAACAAAATAGTAAATACATACCTCTTTTTGCCCCTTCAAATTTATCTCTTCTTGATTTAAGAGTAGAACATATACTACAAATCCCCATCCTTGACTTCTTAGGAATATGGACATCGCTGAATTGTTTCTTCCATATTATTTTAAAATATGCATATGTAATAAAATTACCATTTCCGTCAACACCTTCAACATATCCTTTGTACAAGTTGTAGATTTCCCTCCTTGAAAAATTATCTGGATGTGTCTTTATTTGGCATATAGTCTCCATGTTTGGAAAATAAATCACACATCCATGAAAATGTAGTGTTTGTGAATGGCCCACTCTCTCGTCCATGATGTACCTTTGAAAAAAATAATGGATCTTTTTCCAACGTTTTCTGGATTCTTGATAGATAAATATTACCAATTGAGTGTTTTTTTTTTAAATCCTTTCTGCAAAGTAAAATATTACCAATGCAAGAATCATATGCTGTATTGGTGGATATCATGCACCCCATCAAATATGAATTTTTCCTTCTCTTATTCATTGACAAATATGCCTTCCTTTTATTCAAGGAATACATGTAGTCCATGATTTTCAAACAATTCTTTTGACAACATTCACTTGAAATCAATTCACTTATGGAAATTTATTTAGTGAGAAAACTTTTCCTAGACCTTGTATAACTAGAATTATTTGGATTGATATAAAAATTTCTAATACTTGTCCTAGACACAATGTTTCTTTGCAATGTCTCCAATATTTCATCATCCTCACTAGAAGGATTTTCCTTATGACCACAAGGAGTATCAAACAAAACATTGTGAGGAGACTAAACTAGAGAATTCCTATCACCTTCACTTCTTGTAGCTCAATGTTTGAGAACATCATCATCAACATTGTGTCCACTATTGACATAATCATCTTCATTTCTTTCAAAATCCCCACTTGAGTGAAAATTTTCACCATCTTTCTTAGTGCCTTGAAAACCTTCACCAATATCTTGAAAATCCTCACTTGGAGGAAAATCAACATCAACATTGTTTATTTTTAATTTATCACTCGGGAAGGAGTGACCACCAATGGCGTAATCATCTTCACTACTTTTAAAATCACCACTTGAGAGATATTCTTCATCATCCTCATTGTTGGCTTCAGAATCCTCACTTGGAAGAAAATCTTCATTATCCTCATCGATACCTTGAAAATCCTTACTTGGAGGGAAATCATCAACACCAAAATTGTTTCTTTTAAATTCCTCATTCAAGAAATATTGTCCAGCATTTCCATAATCATCATCATTACTTTTAAAATCCCCACTTGGTGGAAATTCTTCTTCATCCTCATTCGTGACTTGGAAATACTCACTTGGAGGAAAATCTTCTTAAATACCTTCAAAATCAACACTAGGAAGAAATTCATAATCACCAACATTGTTGTATTTAAATTCCCCACTTGCGAAAAAGTGTCCACCATTGTCATAATCATCTTCACTGCTTTTAAAATTTCCACTAGAGGGAATTTCTCCATCACTTTCATTGGTGCCTTGGAAATATTCATCGGTACCTTGAAACTCCTCACTTGGAGGAACATTTTCATCCCAATCATTTAAACATTGATCATAGTCTTCACTTTGACCTAGATTTTGATTATTTTCATTACTATTAAATTGTTGACTGGATATATCACTATCATATTCCTCCTCTTCGTCATTGGTGCCTTCAAAGTCCTTTGATTTAGGACTTTCATGAGGAACATGTTGAATAAAATTGCTTGCATCATGATCAAAATTATGACTAGCTGAAAAATATGATGCCTCATTTGCATTACAAACATTCCTATGTCATTTTCTAATCCCAACAAAAGAGGTATGCGAACAATTTGATGATGTCTCAAAAATAAAATATTATTTATCTGATGAAGTCATCCCTTCTCTCTGAGAATATAGAATGATAGAAATGCTCACCCTCCATATGAAATTATTATAACATGCATAACGATCTTTTCCCTCTAAATCCCCCCACCCAAAATATAATTTCCCCCTGAAATATTTCCCTCCAAATTTTCCCCACAATTTGTTTCGCTTATTTTCCCTTAAAAATTAAAAACATTTTTTACTCTTTTAATTTGTTATCTACATGTTAAATAAAATACTTATCATGTTTATTTATTTATCCTTCATTTATTAAACATATTGATGATCCATATAATTCTAGGTATATATGTAGACAATAAACCTAATTTTTATTAATCCCACATTCGTTATACTAACAACAATTTATATCATCTGTGTTATATATACACATTCATTTTTTATCCTTTTATATTGTGGTATATATTGGGCAGTATTTGTTTTAGAATTTGGAGCAAGCTAAAACATCAAGAAGACATCCGAGGAGAATCTATCAAGCATACACATCAAGCTCGACATCCAAGGAGAATCTAGCATTTCAGAGGTTAGTTTTTTGTTAAATTCTTACAATTTACGAAAACATACTATGTTAAATTAAAAAACCTTAAATTTGTTTAGATGTTTTCTACTTTTTTCTAAACAATACCCAAATTTTTAAAATATTTGATACTTTTTTCAAAAAATATTAACAAAATCCTTAAGATTTAAAAAAAAAAATGCAAAAAAAAGTCAAATTTAGGTATAATTTAAAAAAAAAATTATCTTTTTTTTTTTTGTTTTTTATTTAAATTTTATTAGTTTTGGCCCATGGTGGTCACTAGGAAATGTTTGTGTCTTATCCGCAGGGCATTGGGGCGATTCCTGACATTGCCCTAACCTGGCCATCCATGTGGCTAAGTTGTGGGCATGCCCACGGCTTGGCCACAAGGCTGGCCCCCCACGGCCAAGTCATAGCCCGTTAAATGTGACTTGGTCATAGGGGGGAAGCCCTATGGCCAAGACATGGTAACTCCCACAACTTTGCCACAGGGTTGGCCCCCCGCAGCCAAGTCACAATCCGTGGAATGTGACTTGGCCGCGGGGGGGCATGTCGTGGGCGTAGCATAAAGCCAATAATTCTATGGATCGATTTTGTTTTTACATATGGGTTAATTTTTTTTATTTTTTTTGAATTAGTTTTTATAATCAATGTTGTGTTTTTTAGTTTATTATAATGTGAAAGGCCTAATTTTTTTATTTGATCTTAATATAGTAAAATGGTAGGAAATAAATTATCTATGAATATTTCTAGATCATGACTTGCAATAATAGCATATAAAAATTCCACTGGAACCTCCATGAATGTTAGGAAACAAATTGATAGCTTAATACCTAAGCTATCAAAGGCAATGAAGAATGTTAAAGAGTGGAAATCTGTGAAAGTTGAAAACAAAAAATAATATTCTTAGTTTGTTAAAGACAAGAAAGGAAACAATGGAGATCATATATATTTGTATTGTGCCGAATCAGAACCTGTGCAAAGAAATTATTAGGAACTTGGCTTGTTATGATATATAGTTTTGGTGCTAGCCACACATACTGTTTATGCACTTGTCAAACAAGGAAGAACTTATATCAAGTTTAGATATTGTTTCAAATTGAGCAATTATAACAAGGATTAATGTTTTTCAGAATTATGTGCATCCATCGTTGATGACATTGAGAAAGGAAATGTAAGTTTTTTATTTCTATTTTTGTGTCGTTTATTATTTTCAGTATCATGGTAATGTTTTAATTTTATTTAACATGAAAATGTTATATTTTATTTTTATAGGATTTTGTTGAATGACTTTCACATATGTTAGTGGAGATTTACTCTATAGAGAATGATATCATGGATGTCATCAACGATTTTCATATTGAAAAGACACAGGAAGGAAGGAAAAAGAAACAAAAAGTAATGGAGGTTGAACCTACAAGAGTAGACAGAGAAGAACATGAAAGAAGAAAGAAAAATCATCATTCTAGAAATCCTAAAAGGGTTACATTTAAAAATGAGGAAACTCCAAATGAAGATTTTGTTGAGATTGGTCTCGATGAGGTTATCACTCCTTCTTGCAAAAAGAAAAAATAAGATAAATGAAAAAGAGCGATGGTTGATGGTGAGTCTATTCCTATTGATTATGGTTGATGGTGAGTCTATTCCTATTGATTATGGTTATCACTCCTTCTTGCAAAAAGAAAAAATAAGATAAATGCAAAAGAGCGATGGTTGATGGTGAGTCTATTCCTATTGATTATGAAGAAACCATTGATTTAGATGAAACACATTTAAATCATAAGAGGAAGAAAAAAAATGTTGATAATGTTCAAGAAGCCATCGTTAGCTCAGAGTATTATAGTGAAAGTTCTAAAGGTAGCAGAGAAATAATAACACTAGGTGTTGATATAGAGGATGGTATTATGAAAACAACACAAAATGTCATTCGAAATAGAATGAGGATGAAAAAATTAGTTGATGATGGCCACACAATTTAGGTGAATGTGAAACAACTATATAAACCTACAGAAGGGCAAGAAACATATCAAATTAGAAAACCACATCACTTGCATATTCACAATTTGAAAGCATTGATTAGATATAATCTATATTCACATGTGGTTGACTACCTAGTTCTTATTGACCCAATGGAAGTTCCTATGAGAGAATAATTTGATAGATCAAAATGTTTGACTACAAATATTATGTGATTGGAAGAAATCATTTTGTAGAAGCTAGAAGAGAATTGATGCAAGAATATCCCAATAGTCCTCTTTTTGAGATAGTCAAATGCACAATTTATGTTGGTTTAACAGATTCAGAAGCAAAGTTACTGGCATGGGATCATAACATAGACAATGCGTATAGAATTTCCATGAATTTCATTCAAAAGGTGAGATTTTTCCACAATGAATTTTTTGAAATATGTCACGGGGAGAGATCAAATGTTGATGTTAACTTTCGGAAGCAATGTTGTATGGAAATAAGATTCCCACTTGATGAGAATACAAAAGAAAAATATTGCAAAGGAAGTGATATATTTAAATCTATGGATAACTATTTTCAATTGGGATTTAGAACTAGATAGGTATGGGATTTGATAGATGAGATCTTCACCCTATGGGAAAATATTAGTATAAAAAATCAGAGAGTTAAGAAGGCTAAACCATTGATATGTAGCACAAGTAAGATAGGTCCTGACATAATAAATCTTCTTGATGATATGAATATAACACCTTGGATATCAATACAAGGAGTGAAGGATGATAAACTTATCATAACTATATTGTCACATGTTAGGTCAGGATAATTGTCAATGGAAGAAATGTGTGATAAATTAAAAAAGTAAGATTGTTGAGTTATTTTTATTTATGTTAGAACAAAAAAAATAATTTTTTCAGTTTAACATTATTTTTGTTTTATTTAGTCACAAGGTGTATATGAAAATACAAGAGGAAATGGTCAAGATTTTGAATGAAGAAAGTTGGGATGATGTTAAACTCAACTATCTAGATTCAAGCTCTTCAAAAATATTGAAACAATATTTTGTTGCATTCAAAAATGTATGTTGATTTATGCCATTCATATTATTCATTTGTATGTTAATTTATTTATACTTTAATAGTTATATATATATAACTATATGTTTGTTTTCTTCATTAAATATGACAAAGAAGAATCCAGATGGAGTACTTGAAACTTTCAAAAGTTTTATTCAAAAAGCCAAGTTTGAAAGAGAAAGAAGGAGATGTGTTCAAAATGTTCAACTTGATGACACTCTTGATCACTACATTTGGAATGGGCTCGACACTCTTCAATATAAAGTGATATTAGGTGATTGTGAAAAACTTTCAAGCATTGTTCCTAAAAAAGAATACTCCCTATTTATTGTGGATTTCCCTCATGGTTATACTACCCAAAACATTGAATATGATATTGAGCCTTGTACTTACCAATATTTTAGTAAAGTGGTTATGGGATTTACAGAAGTTACAACATCACCATTTTGGACATTTCTAGTATTTCATTCAGACACACAATAAGGATTAGTACAATCAAGATTCAAGGGGAAAGAAAAGACAATGATACAGTTTATTTGGTAAGATATTGAAAGTGTTTGTTTAGCAATTAAGATTATAAAACAATTTTATTAATTCACAAGTTAATTGAATTTTAATTTATTTATGTTACAGGCACAAGACAAATATTCAGAGCTCCAAGAAAGAATCATTTAAACGTGATTTTGAGAGTATACATCTTGCAACCCGGACAAAAGATGATTCTTATAATTATATTCTTGTCAATGCAAATGATGGAGAGACTCCTAGTAGTATATTGCTATACAATGTTGTGGTTAGAAAACTAACATATGAGGAAAAATATTTGAAAGGAGAGATGGTTAACATTTATCAAAAACCACAAGAATTAATTAATTATCTTATAAATAAATTTTCAAATGTAGGAGATTGGGTTTTGGATTTGTTCTCGGGTTCAAGTAAGAATTATGATCTAATATTTATGAAATCATACTTCAATCTTAGATTATTTTTAATTTATGTCTTTTTACAGTATCTAACTTAATTATTTATTTTGTATTTTTTGATTAGGTACAACATTAGCGTGTTTCCTACAGAAAGGAAGGAATTGCATAGCTGTTGAAAGTGACCCAATGCGGTGAAAATTTATTCAACAAAGAATTAATGGTATTCCAACTCTTCCAGATGAAATGCAAGAAGTGTCTTGAGGAAAGGATATTTTAGTGAATGAAGGGTGGAAAAATTGTCAAAGGATCCTCAAGAACCATTAGGAGGAATAATTGGAAAGGATCACTTTGGAGAACTTGCAAATATAAAAGAACCAATGGAAAAACAAAATGACACAATGGAAGAAAAAAATGGCATCGAAGAAGATGATAATGTGTCTGTTGAGAATGATGAATTTGGGATATATGATATTGTTGATTAGTTTAAAGATGTCTTTAAAGATGATGCTCAATTTTGCAAATATTTGATGAGTTATAACTGTAATGATTTGACTTTCATATATGAAAATAAGAATAAAGATGTATCTATTTTTGTTTTGTGATCAATATTTTTATTGTTTCTTTTTTTATTTTATTTGTATGTGAATCGCTATACATTGGAAAATTTTATTAAATGTTGTCATTTTTTTACTTCAAATGTATAAAAATATGAAATAAAATGATAATGTTTTATAAAATTTAGACATTTTTTGTTCAATTATGTCCATAAAAAAGCTTTATTTGACATGTTATTTTAAGGAATGTGTACCAAAATATATACGTTTTTTATGATATATGCCTATAAAATGTGTATATTTTTCATAAATATTCAAAAATAGTGTTATTTAACTACAATTGTTTTCGATTTATTGAAGTAAAGGTAAACAATGTGTTAAAAATGATGTTTTTCACTATATTTAAAAGGTATGGAACAATAATTTAATTGAGACAAAATTATATGAAAAATTGTAACTTCAAAAAAGTAAATGGTAAAAAACATTTTTAAGATTGAAAGAAGCATGAAAAAAATACTTAAAACACTGTTGAATATATATATATATATATATATATATATATATATATATATATTTAAAAAAAAATTAAAATAGATTGAAAATGAACATTTAAAAAAATAATGTGGAAACATTGTGGATCGAAAAATTTAAAATATTAAAAACCACCTAAAAACGGAGGGGGGTGCTACCGATAGCACCATTTTTAACAATGGGGTAAAAAATTGGACCCTCCAAAAACAAGAACTTTATAGATTTCTCATTAAGTTGGTAACTATGTTCTTATTGCACGCATCCTCGTTGTATTCACATATAGGGCACCCATCTCCACCATCTGTATGAAAACCACCCCCACCACCATTTCCATCGACCACATTGACCGAGACTACAAGAGTAGAGGTTGTCTCGAAGTAGGCTATACAACCTAGTGTTCCATCTGGCAGTTAATCTCCATTGAGGCCCGAGATATTCACGGCGAGATAATGCATTGATGATAATTTTTTATGTTTCATGAATTTGATTGTATGCATATTTGTTTAATTTTATTGAATTGATCCTTGTAACTAATGAAGGGTGGCATCGTAAAGATATTGGGGTCGTGGAGGAGGGTAACACCCTCCTGATTGAAAATAGTATATGTGGTGAGTTCTCTTAGGTTAAATTACAAGGTATCACTTTGTATGTCTATTAATTCATTGAGGAAAAAAACATATAACATTGTTTACTCTTTTTGTAGTCTCCATAGTGTCGAAGCACGCCCATGCCTAGAATATTTCAAGGTGCTTCCTCGAGAAAGAGAATAAAGATAGATTTACAGGATTCTCCTGAGGGTGGAGAGGGTGGAAGTGCTCAATGATTGACTAACTACAACCATTTTGTATCTAGGAAACCATATGGATATTACTTATGTTAGGGAACTTGTTGTCACTTTGTTATCGGGAATGAGTTTCCATTTTGTAAAAAATGTACAATTTAGACGACGTGGAATACATACATACATATATATATATATATATATATATATATACACACACACATTTCATGGAACATTTGTTTATAAGTATCATTGTTTCGACATTTTATGTTGATGAATATATGATTTACAAAGTGTATGAATTTTATGTGTATTAATATATTGAATGTTTTCTAAATTGATTATATATACTTTCATTATGCATTAAGAAATATAGTATGGTGGAAAATATTTCTAAGTTTTAAATACATAACCAATTAATGGTTTTCAAGTAGAATTGTTTGCTAATCAACCATGTATCTCTACATCATCAATAGATTATTCCTTCTGAATTGTTTGCATGAATGTTGTAGATATCCATATTCTAACTCACAACCAACAATATGGAATACCTATTGAATTATCTTCATCTAAATCCAATGACAATCCACACTCAAATAGTGTTCACTTGAAAATATTGTGACCTAAAAAATGGCATATTACAAAAATTTATTATAGAAGTAATTTTTCTCATTTATCTTCTACATAATTGTAAATCATTTAACAATATCAACTCAATGTTATGTCAAATTAACCTCCATAACTGGTACTAGAATTACTCAATTACGAAGTTGACATAAGCTATAATTCAATTATGCAAGTACACAACATTTGGAAAACCCAAACACTTCATATATATTTAGAATATCAAGTACAAGCACCTGACAATATCTTCTCACGGGTTGTTAGAAGTCGACCTCTTCAAACCCTAGTGATGGACACCATAAGATGAATTTAGCTAATAGCTCACTCCATTAGAGAGCATAAACAAAGTAGCATACACAATGGTAAGTCCTTTTTGGAATCTACATTTTTATCCCACACTTGTACATGATCAACACCCTCTATCTTCTTGATAACAAGCACATTAGGTAGCACTAGGGTTTTCAAATGCCACAAAACCCTAACTTCTTATCTGACGAGAGATACAAGATAAAATTATTTCTTTTCTCCTCTAGGTATAAGTCCCAATATTCCTTGTCTCCTTAGAACAAAACCTTGACCTCAGTATTCCCTTTACATTCGTTTGAGAATCCTAGTTTTTAGTTTCTTAGTTGATTCAATCCATAATTTCACCATTTTCTAGGGCACACACATTATTCCCCTCTTTCTATGCATGAAATATATAAAACAATTTGATTTATGTGTAACCCTTCATAAATGCCAAAAATACTAATCAATGACTCATTAATACACTCATGTTTGTTTAGATTGTGTAGTGGGTATGTGTAAATTTTGTTAAATCCATCAATTATCAATAACATTTAGTCCACTAAAATTATTATTTTCTTCAATATAATGAGATATTTTACATGTAAACTACATATTAGAATGGGTATCATTTTCCACCTATAAATAAAGGTTTTGAGGTTACATTTCATGACACGCCATAGAAAGTAATGCTATTCTACCAAAATTCCTCCAGGGAGACTTGAAACCATTAATCTTTTCCCTTCACCATCTATGAGAGTTTATTGCAAATTCCTACCCAATTTTTGATCTAGAACACACGAGGAGACAAAGGACCCTCCCAAACCCAATCCCACAAACTTGTTGATGCCATGCCATGCCTTGGCATGCCATACCATGCCATTTTCATGCCTTTCCAATCCATTCCATGGCATGCCATTGTCATGACATTTCCATTTCCATGCCATTTTCATACCTTTCCATGCCATGCCATTTCCATTCCAATTCTATGCCTTTCTAATCCATTCCATGGCATGTAATTTCCATTTTCATGCCATTCCATGTCTTGGTATGGTATGCCTTGCCTTTCCTTGGTATGGTATGGTATGGTATGCCTTTCCTTGCCTCACTAAGCCATGGTATGGTATGGTATGGTATGGTATGTCTTGTCTTGCCTTGTCTTGACTTTCCTTTCTATGGTATGGTATGGTATGGTATGCCTTTCCTTTCCTTGCAAATCCAATGTATGGTATGGTATGGTATGGTATGCCTTTCCTTGTGTTGTCTTTCCTTTCCTTGCCATGATATGGTATCATATGGTATGGTATGTCTTGCATTGCCTTTCCTTGACATGGTATGATATGGTATGGTATGCCTTTCCTTTCAATGGCAAGCCATGGTATTGTATGGTATGGTATGGTATGGTATGGTCTTCCTTGCCTTGCCTTCCCTTGCATTTCTTTGCCTTGGAATGGTATGGTATTGTATGCTATGGTATTCTTTTCATTGCATTGACTTTCGATGGTATGGTATGGTATACTATGCCTTGTCGTGGTATCGTATTGTATGGTGTGGTATCATTGGCATGTTATGCTATGCATTGAAGGAGAGGAAAGTGAAGGAAATGTATTCCACACATTTCCTTGCCATGGCATGCCTTTCCTTTACATGTCATTGCTTTCCCTCCTTTCCAATCCATTCCATGGCATGTCATTGCCATTTTCATGCCATTCCATGTCTTGGTATGCTATGCCTTGCCTTTCCTTGGTATGGTATGGTATGATATGCCTTTCCTTGCCTCGCCAAGCCATGGTATGGTATGGTATGGTATGTCTTGTCTTGCCTTGTCTTGACTTTCCTTTCTATGGTATGGTATGGTATGCCTTGCCATTCCTTGCAAATCCAATGTATGGTATGGTATGGTATAGTATGTCTTTCCTTGTGTTGTCTTTCCTTTCCTTGCCATGATATGGTATCGTATGGTACGGTATGCCTTGCATTGCCTTTCCTGGACATGTTATGATATGGTATGGTATTCCTTTCCTTTCAATGGCAAGCCACGGTATTGTATGGTATGGTCTTCCTTGCCTTGCCTTGCCTTGCATTGCCTTGTCTTGGAATGGTATGGTATTGTATGCTATGGTATTCTTTTCCTTGCATTGACTTTCGATGGTATGGTATGGTATATTATGCCTTGCCTTGGTATCGTATTGTATGGTATGGTATCATTGGCATGTTATGCTATGCATTGAAGGAGAGGAAAGTGAAGGAAATTAAATTGAAGGAAATGTATTCCATACATTTCCTTGCTATGCCATGCCTTTCCTTTCCATGTCATTGCTTTCATTTCCTTCACTTTCCATGCCTTGTCATTCCATTCCTTTCATTTCTATATCATGCCATGCATTTCCTTTCCTTCAATTTCCGTGCCATGTCTTCCCATTCCTTTCCTTGGCATTCCATGCCTTGCATTACCTTCACTTGCCATGCCATGCCTTGCATTTCCTTCACTTTCCATGCTATTCCTTGCCATTCCATGTCATGCCTTGCCTTGCCTTTCCATGCCATGCCTTTCCATACCATGCCATGCCTTGCCTTGCCTTTCAATGCCATGCCATGTCATGTCTTGTCTTTCATTTTCTTTACATTCCATGCCTTTCCTTGACATTCATTTCCATGCCTTGCCTTGTCTCAATGAACAAGTTTAATACTTGAATGAAAAAGTTTAATACTTAAATAGTTCTTGTACTAAATGATCATTTTTAATACATAAAAACTACAATCAAAGGATTTATTAATCATCTAATTGTACAACATGGTATCCCATATATATTAGAGCAAAGTACTTTATTAAGAATTTCAATGTTGTAACAGCCTCGATTGTTACAACACAACATTGATACACAACATATATATATATATATATATATATATATATATATATATATATATATATATATATATATTTATTATTATTATTATTATCCTTTTGAAGAACAAAGGAAATGAACAAATCTTAGCACTTCACTCGACGACATCATAAAGAAACGTGACGCAAGGTAATCACATCCCCCGCTACTCATTACTGAAATAAATAACAACGCAATCAAGAGTCAATGAAGAATAGCGACACCCAACAAGGCAAGGAAGATTATCTCGTCAAGCTTTGAGCGATAAGACAACACTCAAATAGATAAGGAAATAAAGTGACGCAAGCTTAACTACTTGCGAGAGTCCAAAGTCCATAATTTCAATCGCTAGCTTACTTGATTAATAAGAAGGTTCTAGACTAAAAGTATTAAGATGAGGGACTTTAATCTTGTACAAAGGTGGTGAAAAGAATTTTCAACTTGCATATCTGCGCAATGAAATAACTATGAAGGGATGAACCCTTGAGGTTGTCAATGTAGTTTGGGCCCAATAATCTAAAATCACCAACAAGGATTACATAAAGGTTCTTTTACTAACCACAATGTTTATAAGGATACCCATGTAATGTGTCCAATCCACGACATTGTTAGGATACTTATGCCATTGTCCAAAACAACAGTAACATTTTACAACCAAAATTAATAATCTCTTTTATAGATTCCCTTCCTTAAATTTACATTACATCCACATATTTTATAAAGTGACTTGTACATATGTTCCGTACCAACCCTTACATTAAAAACCGTGCAATGTAATTACTAAAATTTGTAATCAGCAAGGCTACTTATTTAATTCTGAAATTAAAAACATTTAAGACTTAATAAATGTTCAAGGGTTGGCAACACTTGACCAATACCATTTAGAGTTCAACACACAATATCCCTGTATCAAGGTTAAATGCAACGACCACCATTTAATAAATCTGTGTGAATTTAATATGAATAAGAAAACAATAAAATTTTGCAATATTTTATGCGTTAACGAGAGACCACAATATGGGTTAATTGTGGTCGAACATATTTAGGCAATTAACGCATAAATTAACCCACAATATGCGTTAATTGCGTTCAGGGTTAATCTTTTATGCGTTAATTGCCTAAATATGTTCGACCACAATTTAACTCGGGGATCAATTATGGCATCGCTAAGTGTCAACGAAGCATGATGATACTTGCTGGAAGGAGGAAACATAAGGGTGCAGATAACAACTTTTTTAACTTAACTATTAGCCAAGGAATAGTAGAACTAGTGCAAATAATGTTGGGCAATGGAGACACAATCATTAATATCTCGCCAGATTCGGAAATAAAACGGAATTATAAAATATCTAATTAAGGAGGAAACGCAGGGTGACAGACTTTAAAAGACTTGCATCTGGGTGAGTGTTTCTGGGTGGAATGCTCCAACGCAGGTTGTAACGCAGAGAATAATCTCAGCAAATTAAGGAGGATGTCGAGCACTAGCTCAGCCCAACGAGGGGAAGCAAATCACTCCAGGCTCACTGCACAATGAGAGGGAAATTCACCAGGAGAGACCGACCAACAATACATTGTGTGTAAGGAAATCGTAGAGAGAGTGATATTATTCATAAAATAAAAACTTGGAGATCATTTCTGGGAAGTTAATGTTGCAACCGTGCCACCTATTACGACTTAGTTCGATAGCTCCATGCAGTCGTTCAACATTTGAAAGGTTATGGGGATAGATGAGGGAATATCTGTGGATTATATCTATTCTTAAAGTTTTAGTGGATGTATCAGTGGCATGGGGCCTTCAATTTTGCCCTTTGCTTCATTTCCAGCGCAACTTTCAATAAATGACAAACCATACAAAGTATCGATTGCAACGATTAACATAACACGTGAAATACATTGTCTTGCCATCGTAGAGGGACATAAACAAACACGTGTAGCTAAATGATACTAATACTGAAAAATGCAGATTATCAATTGGATTTATATAGATACGAGGGAGAGCGAACAAAACTCTATCACCATTATTGCAACATCACAAACAACGTTTTCTTTATTATTCCCCTAGGTACATCAATAATAAATATAAAAAATAGCATATTATAAAAGAAATATATTTTAAATTTCCCAAGGCTATGAAAATTATGCTATAATCAATGTTGGAAAAAAAGAAGCTTAAAACGCACAGACCAATTATCCGATGAGGGAGAACAAAGGTGCATTCCAATAAAACTCAACAGCTGGAAGGAAATATGAATACACATACTATAAAACAACATATAACAAATACCAACGAACGTTGTATATTCATAAAAGGAAGGACCCACAATAAACAACATTAATTGTAGAGAAATAAATAAGTGTTTTTGTTGTACACAATAAGGAATTTGTTGGGCAATCACAAATGAAATTGGTTGAATAAAGAAACCAGAATCATAGAGAAATAAAGAAGTATTTTCATTGTACACAATAAGGAATTTGTTGGGCAAAGAAACTATCCTTCACTTATTATCCATGCAGAGGAAAGCAGAGAATTTGAATCTAAATCTTTAACACTGGAGTGAAAGATAGTCCTCCTGGCTGACTGTTGGGACACAATCTAATAACTTAAAGGATAAGGGACGGAAGATAAAAACACAAATTTATCTTTGTACTAAATCAATAAAAAAAAGACGTTCAGAAGTCATTTGCATTTAGAGTTTGAATTTTCCAAGGGAAATCAAAACAAAAATACAGTGAGCATAAGGTTGGGATAACTTTGAATTCTCTGATCATAAAACGATGGGCTCATCAAAACAAATTTGTTGAAAGATAAAATTGAAATCTCTAGATACTATCACGCTGAATAAAACATAAACCTTAACACATTAGAAGTACCTTAACTGAAGGCGCAAGAACATCATTTAACTACCATTCAATACAAATATACAGATGCATACCGTAGCCAAATGTGAATGCTCTGAAGTCGTTGGTACGCACGTGCTCCATCGAGCTCTCACTTACCAATCGATGTGACCTCATTGGCACCTCCCAGGCAACGCTAGGGGTATTGTTCTTCCCCTGACCCCTGTGAGCCGCAAAGGGGCCATGCACATGATACCGGAGAATGATAGCACCCAAATCGTCTCGCAAGGTCTAGCTACCACTCGTTACCCGAGCTGGGTATCCCAACTCTCATAAGAGAAAGTTCAGTCAAGATGAAATTTCAACAACGTAACATTACGCAAGCCAACTGTGTTCTCTACTCCTCCTCTTCCTTCTCTTTTATAGAGTTTCTTAGACATTAGTTTCCCAAAACCTCATTAGATCCCTTTTTCATTTATTTAATTAGGAAAAACCGCCCCCGTACACATGTCGTATGATCCCCTAGTTGCACCAGAAAATCAATTTATTAATTAATTAAATATTCATATTTCTCTCACCTACTCAAAAGAGTTCCTAAAAATGCTCCTCGGTGTCTCATTATTCCCTTACAATTCTTAAATGACTTACACCTTACTTAATTCCTAGTTAAGTTCATAAATAGAAAGTTCCAAAGGCTAGATTCCTTACTAATTTGGGAATTCCCCTTTTTATTTAAGTTTCCCCTTTTTTTTAAGTTTCCTTTTCTTTTAATCCCCCCCCCCCCTTTCCCTTTTTAACCAAGAATGAATTTAGAAAGTGTAGATAAAAACAACCATTTACCCTTTTTCCTTTTTAACTAAAAATCAATTTAGCAAGTGTAGACAAAAACAACCATTTACCCTTTTCCTTTTTAACTAACATCAATTTAGCAAGTGTAGATAAAAACAACCATTTACCGGGCTTTTAATAAATTTAATCCTCCATTATAAATTTTACTTTAATAATTAAAGTTTGAATTGCTTTACGCCCTTCTTGTTATATGTCTAATTATTTTTGTTAAGAGCTTCTACTTATACCTAGGTTTTAAATTCACTAGGCTTGGTGACAGTTCTTAAGGGAAAATTTGTTATTAAACTTACTTATCACTTTATTTATTTTAAGGCCAACCAGGTCCTAAGGAGGCATTGTTTTCTAGGCACTAGGTTTATTAACTTACCAGCTAAAAGTGTGACGTTCCCTTCAAGATAAACCACGTGCTCCAAGGGTGCCACTAGCCTCTTTCCATTTTATTTGTGCGACATGCCCTTCAAGATGCACTACGTGCTTCAAGGGTGCCACTCTCTTCTTGACTGAATTTAGTAGACGTCAAACCCCTCGAGTCAATACTCCGTCAGGTGATCTTGTGGGATACTAAGGGACTCTAAGGAATAAGGGCCCTACCTTATTGTGCGCCGCTTAGAATCATTGTGAGAGACTATCACAGTATGTCCTCGCTGAATCATGCGTCTTCTCGAACTAGGTAATAGTTAACCTATAGTTCGAGCCACAATAGGAGTGCTAGTAGGTTGTGGAAGGGATGCTACCACACCTCTAACTCAATCTATTTGGTTGTCATGCATGACCCCTCTACTCCAAATGTGAGTTTTGTTGGTAAGCTATCGTTAGCCTGCATCCATCAACAAATCATGTCAGCAATAATACTCAATCATAATAAGATCTAGTCATATGTACATATGTCACATCAACAACATTCAAACCCTAACATTCTATTCCCTGACTTGATCTGGAGTCCAAGGTGTTTAATCGATGCCTCAACATCCTCAATGTCCAGATTCCTGCACACTTAGGAGAACCCAGTCAATAGAACATGTCTATGCGAATAGAACAAAATAACATATCATCAAATCCACAATATCTTATAATAATAATAAAAAAAACCAATAGTATAATGACCTGGATCACTTGCACGCAAGTGTCATCAAAGAATAATTTTTCTCAGTGCACGCAAGAGCGAGATGTTACATACACGCCCTCTTGTTTTAAACTTCGTCATGAATTTTCACAGTATGTAAGTGCCGAAATAAAGTGTATCTGAATATCATAGGCCTAGCTATCAAACAAAAATGGAAATTGCTTATGCATATCATATGCGTCCTCCTAGGTTGTCAAGTGTGGACTATAGTTGTCCCACTAGACCTTGACCTGATCTATTGTTCGACGTCGTAGTTGTCGAATGCAATGGTCCACGGTGTAGATTGGTTCTGTTGTGAGAGCACCCTCATTTGATACCTCCAAGGTACTCATGTCAATAACATGTGTAGGATCACTAACATAATGTCTCAAAACAGATACGTGAAAAACATTGTGCATACGCCTCAAAGAATCAGGAAAGGCTAGTTGATATGCCACAGGCCCCTTCTTTTCCACAATATTGAAAGGCCCCATGAACCTAGGAGAGGTTTTAGCAACCTTTCAAAACTTGATTGAACTCTTATGCGGTTTCACCCGCAAGAAGACTCAATCGCCAGCTTCATAACTATGATCGACACAATGCGCATCGACATAATTATTCTGCCAATCCTGCACTTCCTTGATCCTTTATTTTATTGTTTGCATTTGATCTTCCATTTCTTGGATTGCTTTTGGTCCCATCAGGACCTTATCCTCAAGTCGATCCCAACTCAAAGACATCTAACATGGTCTCCTGTAAAGAAACTCAGAAGGCGCCATCTTAATGGTGCTTTGATAACTATTGTTGTATCAAAACTCTACTAGTGGAAAGAACTCTTCCCAAAGATTTTATTGGTCCATAACGTAGATATGCAACATATCCTCCCAGATTTGGTTTGTTCTTTTGGTTTACCTGTCTGCCTTTGGGTGATACGTGGTACGAAAGTTAAGTTGGGTTCCCAAGGCCTCTTGGAAACTAGTCCATAATCGTCCTGTAAACACCGATCCTCTATCAGATATAATCCTTTTAGGCACACCATGAAGCCTCACAATCTCACTAATGAAAACTCTAGCTATGTCAGGTGCTTGGTACGTCATACGCACAGGAAT
The DNA here is from genome assembly GCA_009831015.1 of Picea engelmannii. Taxonomy (NCBI): domain Eukaryota; kingdom Viridiplantae; phylum Streptophyta; class Pinopsida; order Pinales; family Pinaceae; genus Picea; species Picea engelmannii. Next base: position 506,906 of record ML778212.1, read on the forward strand.
AAAAAGAGAACTCTTCGTCAGAGTTTCGACTACCACAAAATCGAGTCATGTCTCCTTGCCGTCAGTGGCAATCCAACAATGAAATCCATCGAAATGACCTCCCATTTTGATTCTGGAATAGCGTGTGGCTGTAGTAATCTTGTCAGATGTCTATGTTTAGCCTTCACCTACTGACATTCTAGACATCTTTCTATATAGTTGACTACGTCTGCTTTCATTTCTTTCGAGAAGAATAAGGGTTTAAGGTATTCCCTCATCTTCGTGACTCCAGGATGAACCATGTACACTACTCTATAAGCCTCGTTTAGGATCAAACTTCTCAACTCGACATTGGGTGGTACGTAAATTTGATTTTTAAATATCAAAAATCCATCTTTGTCCACACTAAATCCCTCAAATTTTTGGTACCATCATTGTGTTTTGTCCAATAAAATTCTTGACTTCCTTGTACCAGTCATCATTGCGTTGTAAAGTTAAAATATTTTTATGTAGATTCGTCTAAAGAGGCATCACCAAAAATATGTGTGGTCTCCAACTCAATGCATCTGCCACTCTATTCATTGTTCCTTTTATGTAATAAATCTTGAAATCTTACTCGCTAAGCAACTCCAGCCAACACCATTGTCATGCGTTCAAGTCGCTTTGCGTAAAGATGTGTTGTAGTCCACAATGGTCTATTTTTAGTTCAAATTTTCATCCAATAAGGTAGTGTATCGAAACTCTCAAGGCATAAACAATGGCTAACAACTCCAAATCCTGCATCACATAGTTCTCCTCATGCCTTCTCAACTTTCTCGAGATGTAAGCCATCACTCGCCTGTCTTGCATCAAGACTCCGCCTAAGACTTCTTTGGATGCATCGGTGCATACTAAGAAGTCTGCGTCCATGTCAAGGACCTTTAGTATTGGTGTTGTTGTCAACATCTCTTGGAGCCTTTGAAATGCTTCCGTGCATTTCTTGATTCAAACAAACTTCTTGCTCTTCTTCTGCAATTTCGTGCTCGTATTTGATATCTTCGAAAAACCCTCGACAAACCGTCGATAGTATCCCACTAAACCCATAAATCTATGCACTTTGGGGAAATTCATCGACGTAGGCCATTCCATAATAGCCTCGACATTTGTTGGATCCACGACAATACCTTCGCCGGAGATAACATGACCTAAGTAGTGAATCTTCAATTGATAAAATGAGCATTTCAAAAGCTTCCCAAACAATTTGTTCTCTGGTAGACACTGTAGCACAATATGCAAGTTCTCTTCATGATCCTCCATCATCCGAGAGTAATTCGAAATATTGTTAATGAATACTTGGATGAACCTGTCCAAGTATTCGCAAAACACTTCGTTCATCAAAATCATAAATACCCCTGGGGTGTTCGTCAGTCCAAATGGTAAAAAAATAAACTCGTAATGTCCAAACATCGTCTTAAATGCGGTCTTAGGGATGTCATCCTCCTTTAGTAACTGGTGATACACCGATCTCAATTCGATGTTTGGAAACATTGTCACGCATTTCATCTGATCAAACAGATCATCAATCCTTGGAAAAAGATATTGATTCTTGATCGTTGCCTTGTTCAATTAACAGTAGTCAATGCAGAGTCTCCAGGACCCATCCTTCTTTCGTATGATAATAACAGGCGTACCCCACAGTGACACACTTGGACATATGATTCCTAGGTCCAACAACTCCTTCAGTTGCATTTTCAACTTTTGCAACTCCAAGGTCGACATCCGATAAGGAATTCTTTCTATCAGTTTAGTTGCACGTTTTAGGTCTATGGTAAATTCCAATTCCCTCTTAGGCGACATCCTAGGTAACTCCTCAGGGAATATGTCTGCAAATTATCGCACCACCGGAAGGTTTTCTAGACCTTCCGCTACTCCCTTATTGTTTAACACAAGGATCGCATAAAGAGTACATCCCTTGCGCATGCTCTTCCCTAGCTGCAAGGAAGAGATGAACCTCATGGAAACTCCTTGGTTCTGACCTACAATCATGCATGTATTTCCCTCATCATAGACCAAGCTCAATTGTTTCCTCTTACAGTTGAGTATCCCCTCATGCGATTCCAACCAGTCCATATCGATCATGACATCATAAGACACTAAGGTTTTGACGTACAGGTTGGCCCAAGTGTAAAACTCTCCTAGGTTAAGGCTACAACCCGTAATCTTCCCACCAAACTTCTATTTGGATCATGAAGCCATTTCTACAAAGATAAACTCTTCCTATTCGACTGCCTTTACCTTAATTCTTTTTAGCGTTGCACCATAAATAAAACTCTCTTTGGTACCTGAATCTATCAAAATGATAAGGCTATGGTCAGTGATGGTACCTGACGTCTCGAGCATAGTCGAATGGTGTTCTTCTTGGTGGTTATTCATCGCTGCATGGATCTGATGGGCCTTGCCCCAATCTCCCATAGTAGTGGGTCCGACTGATCTAGACGCCCTGGTCCTCTCCACTGGGAAATCATGCTGGTAATGTGGCTCTCCACATGTCCAACACCCTTTCTTTGGTCCAGTACTCTTGGTACCCGAAGTAGTAGATGACAACCCACCGGCCAAAACCCTGGCTTATTCTGCTGGACTGGCCTAAACTGTTGTTGTTGCAGTCGCCGATGTTGCTAGTGCTATGGTCCTCGGTAAGGATTTTGTTGCTGAGGCATTGGTCGCCGAGGTGTAGTGAAAGTGGATCCTCTCTAGAAGCCACAATATCCTGGTAAATGTCTAGTTGGCGTTTGATGTTGTTGTGCACCAAATGACGCTTGTCCTGTTGGTCTCGCTGGAGTCCTACTCTAACCCCCATTGATAATATTCTCCCCTACTATGAGGGCCTTCTAGATAACATCATGCAAGGTTTGAGGCATCATAATCCTAACCCTTGCACGAATTTTGACAATAAGGAAAAACACAAACCTATTGACCTTAAGTTTCTCGGTATTCAGGTGTGGATCATATCGAAGCAACTCCATAAAATGGGCCTCATACTTAGGCACCATACGACCACCCTGTCACATGGCATTGAACTCATTTACCTAAAACTCAATGAATTCCTCAGAAAGATGCCTCTCCCGGAATCGTTCCTCGAACAGTTCCCATGACACGTCTTGAACTGTCATGTTCAAATGTGACAGGAGAATATTTTAACATAGAAGAGAGCTCCCCTTCACTTGAACAATGACCCTGCAGACCTTCATGTTGGAGGTCTTAATCAAAAAGCGTGAGTCAGATCGCCTTACTCTCCAGCCATGCCTCGACATCGAAGCCATCCGCGACACTCATGGACTTGAGAACGTATTCGTATTGATATCTCGATGAGTGCTAATGGTACTGGCTGGGGCACATTGTGGACCCTCAGGGGTATAGGTACCCTGGACTCATATCACTACATATGGTGAATCAAGGCCTCTAACATTCCCTGTAACATATGGTGAATCAAGGCCTCTAACTATCATTATCTTATTAGATGTACTCACACCACTCCCCCTCCATTTGGTATTAAACCCTGCCTTAGTTCCCCTCCTCCCCTTGCTTCACCCATTCTAGAGACTCATTTCATTGCCAACAATCAGGAAAATTTCAATTGGGGTCCTATCTTGGTGGAGGAGGAATATCCACCTGTTCCAACCCCGTCTCCAATCAAGTCATCACTGGTCTCTCCTGAGGACACTCAATATTTGTCAGTTTCTTTCTTTCAAGTGGGTGGTAGTTTTCCAAGATAGTCTCTAGACGAGCAATGAAGTTTCCCTATCATTGAGGAGATAACCCACATTTTTCGCTGAAGGAATTTCTCTTGCTGCCACTTGCATGGACACATACACACCAGAGATTACTCAAAATAGGCCTACCACATCATCAATGGATCTGCCGCATGGATTCTTTGAGGAACATTTGCAACTCATCTTTGACGTGCACTAGGATTTTGGAGAACAAATCTTCCACGAAGATATCACCAGTCACAGGTTGGATATACTTTGTGACACTCTTTCAAGAGATATTGTCAACCGATGATGCCCCGCCTACTGCCAAACTTACCTTATCACTCCATCTTGGCCACATTCTTCTCAGAGTGATGGAAGTAACAACGCATAGGGTGTATGAAGTTTCTTAGTCTTAGCTTTAGCTTTTTTCTTTTTTATTCTTTTTTGATAGATGCAATGTTTTATTGCCCCCCAAGCCAGACAGATGCACATTTAATTATGATGAATAGATCATTCATGGACATTTTCTTTTGGACCTGGGTCTGGTTCTCATTTCCATTGTTGGAAGAAGACACTCGAGGTTCTTTAGTTATTCTATGGATTCCAAACTTATGAGGTAATACCAAATTTTACTTACAAAAAAAAATTGTTTCTCTCTTATGGCACACTATTTTCAATTAAAATAATAAAAATAAATTATCTATTGACTCTAGGAGTTATAATAAGAACATACAGAACTTATCAATATAAGTTTTACAAAAATGAAATATAGGAAATTCAATTAGAATTCACAAATTGTTTTGTTCTTTTTACTTTCCCTTTAAAATATAATGCAATTGTTTGTGCTTGTTGTAGTATTTAAACTATGTAATTCCTTGAAACAAATTTGTATAGTCTTGTGGATCACAATTTTCACATTTTTTTAATATTAATTTTATATTCTTTTAAAATTTAATCAATAAATTCAATTTTTTTTTAGCATGAAGGTATTCCTCTTCCTTCAAATGGGCTAGGAAATAAAAGGTTACATCATGAATAAAAGACCTAAGTATTTAAGTATTATGATATATGTAAAAGTAAAAAAGAAAAAAACAATATATTTTCATATATATATATATATATATATATATATATATATATATATATATATATATATGAAATTTCCATACAAATATCCATAAATGTGTGTAGTTTCATCAGAGTTTCACGAGCAATAAATATGTCGATAATATCTTAAAAATGTGATTGGAAATGGAGATCAAAATGGAGATGGAAAATGTGCACATGTTAATAATATGCATGCATTAAAAATGTGTATGCACTTTTCTTACACAAATTCACAACTTTGCAAAATTTCCTCCAACTTTGCAAAACTTCCCTCACCTTTATCATATGGACATATTTTAGGGATAACAAAGGCCCCTACGCTCATCCCATTTGTAAAAACAACCACACAATGGTGACCAAAACACCACTTTGGGGTCAAACACCCCATAGAGAGGGCATGTGTCATGGTTGGAGGCCTTGTTCATAGTTCTTAATTCCTAAAAGCTTTGTGTGCCTATGTAATGATGTTTTTTCTTCTTTCTAACCATGGTCTAGTCCAACAAACCCATCTTTAATTCCCCAAAAACATTAATCCCCTTATTTCCCCCTCTTACTATTTTTAAACATCAAAGCCCATTTTTAATGCACAAAACCTACTTATGGCAACCATATTGCACTAAAATGCTAAACAACCCTAACCATGGTTGCATGAATGATTCACAATGGAGGCCTAAGACATATTCTCATTCAAGGCGTATGTTGTGATTTTATTATGGTGCTCATGTCCCTTTAGTAGTTTAGAGATATTATACAAGTTTTTTGGCTGGTTGTTCAAGGATGTTTCCATTCCTTTAGCCATATAAATTTTACATGTACTAGGTTTTATTCATAGATATTTATCCTCATGACTATCATTTAGGGAAATAGGCACAATTATTCTTCTCTTGTGTCCTCGGTTAAACATGTAAACACATTCCTAGTGCACAACTAACCTAGTGATGGTGCCCATAGTACCCTTGGAGGTGATTGTTTACCAACATAGGTCATACCTAGAGTTTGAATATGATGCATGGAGGTCCTTTATTCTATGGAAAATAAATTCCCAAGAATTCTTCTATTGAATTATAAATTGAAATGTTCCTGTTTAGGACATTGGTACAAATGCTACCATTAAAAGGATAGAAATTATGCCAATTTATTACATATATTGTCATTGGATAAGCATATTGACATAAACATATTACAACTACAAGAAATAATTCAACTCAAGAGGAAGGTTGGTTCATTTGTTGTATACATATATTAAAAATTCAGAATTGAAGAAGACAATTTGCTACATGAACCATTAGCCATTTTACACTTCATATAAAAAATGGTAAGGGAGAAGTTGTTAACCTAGTGAGAACACGAAATTTCATCATCAATCCGTCGATTAACTATACAAAACAACAAAAACTCCAATAGAAAATATATACTCATAAAAAAATTATAAGTTGTCAATACATCGTAAGTTTTCGTAATCTAGAAGTTAAAGTTAAGGATGAGGTCTATATCATAATCCATTAAATCTTATATATGACCAAAATTACTCAATTAAACATAAATATTTGAGTAGCTTCCATAATTCGTTAATGTCCAACAAAAAAGAAGAGTTATATTAAGGATTTTTTAGAGCACTACCCAAATCAGGTGATAGGTAGCCAAGGTGGTTTAAGTTATTAGTCCTTTCCAAAGGTGTAGAGGGACTATAATGATCGATAATTTGTTGAATTTATATTAGTTTGTCATTTCACTACAAATTTTTGCAAACTTTCTAATGTTCAACATAGAGAACTAAAAGCATTAGTTTTTATATAATAATATATATATATATATATATATATATAGATATGTTATGATCTGATTGGATGATAGATTTGAGGTCTTATTGATAGATTCGTTATTCCCAATGAATTATATGTTGCCATATCCAAAGTTTTCTCATTTATGGTACTTTTTTTATTTGTACTAATCATATTGAAATGTTTAGATATCCAAGGTTTATAATGATCGATAATTAGAAAGTTTATAACCTTGTATTGTGATTTATTTTTTTATTTGTGCTACTACTATTATTATTATTACTCCTTTGTATTTGTATTGAAATGTATTGACACTTTTTTTGAGGTTCTTCAATTGGCCTGATAACTTAAATGTTTATGTGACGTGAGGTTCTCAAACAGGCCGAACAACTTAAATGTTTGCATACCGTGAGGCCCTTAGACATCTTGACAGCCTTAAATGTTTATCTAAATACGCTTCTTGGAGTAGATTTTTCCTAGAAATTTTCCATACAATGTTGCAGTGAATTTGGACAATATTGTTGTCCACCGCTAGTTGAATAGGCATTGTATGTTTCATACTTCTTCTAGACTTGGAATGAAATTTCCTCATCATTGAAGCTACATACATTATTTACTGGTTCAGTGAGTGCTTCTTCTTCGTTGGTTCGTCAGTTTCTACATGTTGTTGTTGTTTGTTTCACAATTCGACCTATGCTTCTTCCTTTCATCATTTCAGAGTAAGTTTCCATGCCATAGTTTCATTTTCTATTCCTTCTTTGTTGTTCAGTGTTTTCAGTTTGCAAGTAAGAATGTTTTCTTATTTCTACTGGCATGCTCGTCATATGTTTTTGGTTCCTTCTATGCTTAGACTGCGGTTTTTTAATCGTTGGAGATATATATGTTGTTTACTGGTTCAGTGGTTGTTTCTTGTTCACTGGTTCGTTGGTTCATCAGTTGTTGGTAGTGTTTGTTTGGCTCAATTTTACGATTTGGGGCCCTGGGGCTGTAGTTGGGCCCATTTGTGCTTTATCGCTGGTTTGATGCTTGTTGTTTTCTTTTGTTTACTTCAGCTTTGCATGGTTAGGGTAGTGCGTCGATAGTTTGCTTTTTTTTTTTTTTATATTATTATTATTTTTTGGGGCGCTTTACAGTTTTCAGCCCCTGCACCCATGAGTGGACATGCGGTTGTGTTATTTTCCATGTCTGGTGAGGTCGAGAATTCTACTATGAAATTTTGTTTTTACTTCAGTGTTGACATGATAGAAAATAGTTGCATAAAAAATAGTTGAAGAAGTACATGTGCAATTGCAATATCCATTGTTTTTTTGTTAAAATAAAACATGTGCAAGTTGCACTTATAAGCCATTTATGGTGGAATGTGCCCATATCACAATATCGTGGGCACAACAGTTTGTGTAGAGGATAAATAACATGTATTTCCATGAATGGAAGCATATCTGGATACTTTTCCACGGAAAAACAAAATCGTTTAGCTATGGCCATGCAATTTGGTAATATTTTGTGTCTTGTAATATATTTTGGGAAGGGAAAACATTTATATATATTGACAACCATGGATGGAGAAAAGAAAAGGTTCATGTTTTTGCCTATATTTTATTCTATTCATTGAGTCTCATTTACTGTATGTACATATTGCTTGTTCTCTAGTGCATACTATATTCCATTCATGTTCATTGTATTTTGTGCATTCCCACATTCAAACAAACAAAATAGTTGGTGAAAACGACGGAGTCTTGACTACATCGGTGGAAGAGGAGATAGAATGGTACATGCCTGTACTGTTATTTCATATTGTGTTGTTTTGTATTTCATTTATTGTCTGTATATGTTTTCACCTAGTTTATTATATCTAGGTGTTGCGTAACTTCCTACATAATAACTTATATTCATTACATGTATTCCTGCATACTAACTTCCTTCATGTCCATTGTATTTTTCCTGCATTGTTGTTGGGCTCGAAATATGTCCTAAAAACAACCTTTATGCATCAGCCGAAGGTAGGCACTGGTACAAGCATTTTACTTGTTTCCTACATAGTTTCTTACCTTCCATTTTCAATACCCAGCCTCCAGAGATGAAACACCTGTAAAGGAACAACAATCGTAAAGGGAACAACATTTATTCTATTCAAATGAATGACACTTCTTGTAAAGGGAACAACAATCATAACAAGGGAATGACAGTTGTTACATTGGGCCGAACTAATGTGGAATTACTTTCATTAAAGTATTTTCTCAACTATCTAATTTGTGAATCCGGGGTTCGTAAATTGATGAAGCACACGCAAAGTATATGCAATATTGAAGCAAGACTAATCTAATCTAATTTTTAAGCTACGACTGAAATTAAATCATTAATATAATGCAGGAAATTGAAACACATGACTGAAATGAAATTGCATAAATGAAATTAATCTAGGAATGGGAAATTGCATAAATGAAATTAATCTAGGAAGGGGAAATTACGGAAATGAAATTAATCTAGGAATGGAGAACTACATGAAGGAAAAACAAATACAACAAGTGAATATTTGAATGGCACAACAACATATGAGAGCTCTCACCAATGAAGCAATCTTATATTACAATAATCAAAACAATCTTCATAAAATAATAATGAACACATGGAAACCAAAACTATGAATCAAATCTAAGAATCCCTTTCTCTTCCAAATCATAATGAGTACCATTAATGACTACTCTAATTTCTCATCCTAATTACTCCTCAATGATTACTACTCGACTACTCCCTCATGAAGAGAGATCACTCTCTTTTATACATGAGAACCTTGAAGCTAAGATAACCATCTCATAATTACAGATCCACTTTTCTCTCAACCATTTTCCTATTATTACAAAATATAATCCCTTCAAATCCTCACACATATCTCTCATATATCTTGGATAAGATATGCCAACCAAATCTCCATGATATTCTCCTTGTAATAGGCTTGAATTATATCCTCAAATATTGAAATGGTGGAGGAAGTATTCAAGAAGTCCTTTTTAATTAATCCTTCACATATTCCTCCACATTACAAAGATCACACATTTTTGAGATATATATGAAAACATGTCGATTTTCTAACATTTAATCACAAATTCCCTTTTAATACTAAAATGAATAAAATGGAAAATAATAAGGTGAAACCCAAGTATATTTATGAAATGATATCGTGAAAGGTTAATGGGGCGATGAAATGTCAGGAATAATGAAGGGAAAGGTGGATGAAAATAGGACATTTATGAGCCCCAACATACCCCGCAAATTAACTTGTTGCATGTCCTCATGCAACCATGCATGGGTCTTCTCAAGAAATTTTGGCATATGAACATTGACTTTGAGTGATGATAATGAATGTTTCCAGGATGGGATTTACATGAGTAACAACTGACATTTTCTTATGGTTGGTTCTTGTGTGACAACCATGAATATAAAGAATGTTGGTTCTTGTGTTAACAACATTCATTTTGTTATTTGTTCTCTTGTTGTTATGATAATAATTTTCCCATATTCTTATTGGAAAATATATTCTATCAATGTGCATAAGGAAACATCACTAATTATAAGAAAGCCCTTTTTTTATATTTGTGAATAATTCCAATAGGTATATTAGTGCTTATAAAGCAAAGCGCAACAGAGTATCGTTGGAAAAGAAATGTTCATAAATGGTAAATGAGACGAAAAATGGAATGATGGTAGTGAAAAAATGGAGCGATGATAGTGAATAAAGTCCCCTACCCCACAAATGAATGGGTTGCATGTCCTCTTGCAACATGGCATAAGTCATAGAAGTGAAAAGGAAAGGGAACTTGGTGAGTTAATTTACCAAATTATTCATTGTTAGCAGTTGAGGAATTACATGAATAAAGTTTAGAAAATAACATACCTCAGTTTACCCAAAACGTTGATGAAATATGCAATGGGAATATGGTTGATCTGGCTATTGGAGCATGGAAGATGTCACATCATGTAGGGTCATGTGAAAATTGATTTTTGTTGTAGCTACGACTATTGTCTGTTGGATCAGAGAATGTGAAGTGGAGGAATCTAAATTGTTGCTAAATGAATCATGGAAAAGAAGAAGTACGAAAGTGGAACTGTAGTTATCTCAGATAGCTAAAGTCATGCTTCTACAACTGTTGAGGAAGTCAAGAAAAGGTGTATAGTCTTCACCTGCTACAACCTGATGGTACAATTCTAATCATGTGAATGGATGTGTCGATTTCGAGAATGAAGAGAATTCATTGGATTATCAACCATTGATGAATGCCATTAACCAATGTGAGGAAAACTCGCCATTGATGTCAATGAGTCCCAACATACTTGAGTACATCTTGCAAAGTGTGAATGAATGAGTTGATGTCAATACACTTGCAAGATTTAACGATCAAGGGACATTGATGTATTCCCATGATTGTCAGCGAGAGAACTTTCCATTAAGTCATGCAAGCTTCCAGGTACTCAAAATGGACTCTAGTCTATATCCCATATAAGGTGTTGAGGTCGATGGGGCAAGACTTGTTGAAAGGTGGGCCTTAAGGAATCCCACATCAGGCAATGTGAGTTTGTAAAAAGATTGGTAGGACTATAAATGAAAATATTTCAATAGCAACAATGTGTATGGCAAGGCAATGTAGTCATGGGAAGGGAGCTGGATATTTTTATTGACAAGGAAAAATGAACTGAAAAAGATAAAGAGATGTATGTGACTCATAAAGATAGGTGTGTGTGAAGTCATGAAGGATAATTCAATGGAATATGGGCTTCAACACAGGGATGACCAATGCGCTTTGAAGGAGAAATGCCGGTAAATAATTCATGACACAAAATGGTTTTATGAATGGTTGTTGTGTAACAACAAACGTCATGATGTGTAGAACGAGAATCAACTCTTTCAAGCAGTCAATAAGCATGTTTTTTTCAAAAAAAATTGTGATTCTTGAAAATCACTTCAGCAACAAGATGCGATCGACCGCGCACCTAAAAAACTTAGTACAAATCCTGCATGAAAACTTGTGAGATGTTTGAAGAAAAACATAACATCCAAAAAGAAGTACAAATGCGACAAAGTAAAAATAAAATGCCTTATATTACCTATTGTCATGGTCGTTGCCTGCGTGCTTGTTTCATCGTTGATTGCTTTCTTAGCGTAAAATCGCAAAAACATGTTTCCATATTGTTTTCGGGAAATTATAAAAAAGTTCATTTGCAATTTTATTTGTT
>ML778212.1:518806-536503 GCA_009831015.1 Picea engelmannii
ACCTAAGATTTTCATTATTATATACATCTTTTGTTATTATTAAGATTTTTTTTATTATACTTTTTTTTTAAAACAAACAAATAATAAAAATAAAAAATAAAAGAAAGGTCGTATATACCTGCATCAAGAGTTAGATCAATCAATATTCAAAGAGAAATGATCACCCTCTTTCCTGCAATTTGTGGAGAGGGCGTACTTGCTGAGCTTAAGTTGCAGGGAAAATCTCCTAGGGAGATCGGGCCAACTGAGTGCCATTACTAAAAGAACAAAATTCATTGCATGTAGAAGATGCCTCATTCTCGTCAAAATATTGACTAATACAGCCCAAGGTCCATCATTAAAGTGTTCACGTTGATCTTACATCTTTGGAGATTGGACTACTATACTGGCATTCGGATATGGGAGACTGCGCATTATATCTATCAACATAAGTTCCCTCTGGAAAATTTGTCAATGTTATTTGCACAACCACAGATGGCATCAGTTTTGAGACAATGATGGAAGGATATTTGAGGTCATGTATCTTTGGTATGCTTGTTGGACAAGTGTATGTCATTATGTTATGGATTGGATCTATATTGGACTATAACTCAAGCTACAGAAAAAAAATAAAATGTAGTAGTCTTCAATTGATTGATCATAGACTAGGCCAGGTTCTCCAGCCTTATTTGGATTGATATGACCTTCTCCATATTTGAAAAAACCTGTTTTTTCTAGCGATGTATCCTTGATCGCCTCCTTGGTGTTGTCCAATATTTTAGCTATAGTCATAATTCCAGACTTGATGTTCGTTGGGCTCCAATCAGGATGTGCTACCTTTAATAGAGCTACAACACTGGAAACAATGGGGCATGACATAGATGTGCCAGACAACAACAACAATTGACACAGAGCTTAGGTTTATGAGGCACATGAATCTCTCCCAAAGACAGGCACATCTGCAATTTAAGTTTGTTTTGGAACTAGTTTCAAAAAAACTTAATACCAAACTCATTTTCCAAATCTTGACCCCGAAGAGTTAGGACAACCCTCTTGCTCTCGTCCATGTCATATTTGTTTCCCACTAATATTTTATTCACATTGTCCGATGCATGTTGCTCAATATTTCTAATCCATTTCCTAATGTTATTGAAAGATGATTCATCAGTCACATCATAAACCAAAAGAATTCCCATAGCACCATGATAATATGCTATTGTAATAGTACAGAAACGCTCTCGGCCAACATTGTCCCAAATATGTTTTCCCTGGGAGCCGTCTGTTCCAACGTCTTCCTATTCCAATCTTGTATCTCCTCCTCCTTCCTCCTACATATCTCATCCACATCCTTCTCTTTCTCAAGTATCTATGTATAAAAATCACAATCGTGAAGTACACATAATGTCAAATACCCCATAATGTTTTGTAACATGCTCGTGGAAAGGTTTTGTAGAGAAATGGTAGTGTCAGTGCCACCGTCAACTATCACCGCCTTCATGAGCTCCAAAATTGATGCCACTTCCTCTTCCACCTCCATTATAATTTAATATGGAAGAAATGGATTGGCAAGAATATTGTTGCAAATCAAATCAACTGTAAATCGAATTCAGTCTTGCAACCTCCGAAAAAAATAATTCTTTGTCCAATTGAATATGAATCTAAAAACGGATTTCAGGGGATATGTCGAGAATCTACGATATGAAAAAAATGGATTTTCTTTCCCTCAGAACCCTATTTCTAATCAAAATACCTGATTTCAGATATGATGTGGATGCTGATGGTTTTGAAAATAAGATCGCCATTCATCATTGAATATGGAAAAATATTGCTGCAAATCAATCCACTCGGATTTATTCGTCCAACCTCTAGCAGAAAAAATCTCTGTATTCGGTTGAATGTACGAGTGGATCTCATATTGCCGAAATTGCATTAAATAATGTTCATTCATTGCTAGATCTCATGGTCAATACGTAAATTCCTTCATTCCTCTCTGCTGCTTTCGTCTTGACATTTTTTTATTTTTTTTAATACTATCTGTAGAAAAAAAGTGGATACAGAAAATATGCTCATAATGAAGGCCAGTAGCAGATCCAGCTGACTAAGTTCCACTTCCATCGAAAAAACTCCAACAAATACTGTGAGTGAGGCATTGATTCCAAATACAGTAAAAATGGATGCATCCGAAGCCAAGTTAGGATCACATGGTAATATCGTAGCTTAAGTGAAAGAATTATCTTAGACATGATTAGGACATATAATCCATACATACAGAATCAAAAGATCGATCACTTGCACGAAATAATAAAAACAAGATACCTCGAGGAGAAATTGAAAGGATAATTTTCTTTCTTAGCGAGTGGAAACGACATCACCAGTTGCATAGTATAAGATCCCGTAGAAAATCCCATTATAGAGACAAACATAGCAAGAGCGAAGGAAGTAGTTTACCCCATCCACAAAGCATCAAATACTGGGCACAGAGGTAGAGGTAGTTATATGGAAAATATTTGTCTTGGTATAACAGATTTAGAATTTTCAAATTGTTTATTTGTTCGATCAAGCTTATGTAGTGGTTTTTGTGCATTCATGATATTTTGTTTGCTTTTAGGGTTATTTCTTACAGAATAAGGGGCGAGAGAAAGAGCGTGGCACACAAACCAAAAAATAAACCAAGATGAAGTTTAAAAATGAGATTGGATCTTGGGAGGGCTATTGCGTGAGAGTTATATGTCACTTGCCTCTTATCTTGCATAAATTTCAGACCTTCTTATTCATTTTTTTTTATATTTTTTTCCGACATACTTACTATTTTATTATTTTGATTTGCAGAGGGAAGTGCAAATTTTTATTTATGTATTTATCTTTAAAAAAATAAAAAATGATTTCACAAACTTATTACAAATTTGTGAGCAAATGGAAATAACCGTAGACAAAAAATAGATCAGGAAAAATTTTCATCATTAATTAATTAATCTTCCTGAAATCAATCATTCATCCTACTTTCTGATCCTCACAATTACACGAAGTGCGGAGGAGAGCATACTTACTCTAACAAATGAAAAACTTGAAAATAAAATCCTACCTACACTACACTAATTAAAAATGAGATATTAGTTACGTGTAATCAAATAGCCAATGTATCCATGCACGCAACATTAACAAGAATATGTTGTCTTTGAATTTCATAAATGAGAATCAGAAATATGTATGAACGTGTGAAATTAGTTGTTGAAACTATGAATTAAAACAATAAAAAGAAAAACTAAATGTATCTAACCTAGTACTTGCTTGAAACCATTGTTTGATCAAGATTTCATAGGTTCATTGTTCCTTGCTCAGATCATGTTGTAACTCCTCTTCATCTTCCTCGATCTCCTTTTCAATCAATTGTTCGTCATCGTATGCATAAGAGTCTTGAGATGTTGGATCTTCAATTGTTTCTGGAGGAGTATTTGAATCTTTGATCCTTGTCAAGATCTCCTCTTCTTGGGAAGAGGAAATATTGACATCTTTCAAGATCTAAGTGAGTAGTTCCAAGATTACATTCATTGTTAAACCATGTTAAAAAAAGGATTCTTACATCACCCAAATCAAAATGAAAAATTTTAAAAAACACTCTTGCTAAAACATAAAAAAAAAATTACTCTTCACAATTGCGGAAATTAAATGCTCTTGATAGTTGGTAGGGACAATGAGGAGTCTCCTATCATGATATTATATGACCCTTATAACCAACACTTATAGATCATACCTACAGAAATTAAACACTCTTGCATAAATTGAAATTTGCAGAAATTGAAACTACTCTTGCGGAAATTAAAATTTTCAGAAATTGAAATTACTTTTACCTAGTTGGTAGGGAGAGCATGAGGAGTCTCCTCTCACGAGATTCTATGACCCCTTACCAACACGTCTAGATCACACTTTCATGAATTAAACACTCTTGCATAAATTGAAATTGCAGAAATTGAAATTACGTTTACCTAGTTGGTTGGGAGAACATGAGGAGTCTCCTCTCACGAGATTCTATGACCCCTTACCAACATGTCTAGATCACACTTGCATGAATTGAAATGAAAAATAAACTAATACCTCAATAAATCATGCTTCCCCAACAATGATGCCAAAATGTTGGTCTCTAAAGATGTCCTAAAACAAACTCTATGCATCAGCTGAAGGTAGGCGTTGGCACAAGAATTTACTTGTTGCCTACATAGGCTCTTACCTTCTGTTTTCAATACCCAGCCTCTCGAGATGAAACAACTGTAAAGGAACAACAATCGTAAATGGAACGACATTTATTCTGTTCAAATGAATGACACTTCCTGTAAAGGGAACAACAATTGTAACAAAGGAACGAAAGTCTTTACATTGGGCTGAACTAATGTGGAATTACTTTCATTGTAGTATTTGCCCAACTATCTAATTTTTCAACCCCGGGTTCATAAACTGACGAAGCACACACAAAGTATATGCAATATTGAAGCAGGACTAATATAATCTAATGTTTAAGATACGACTGAAATTAAATCATTAATCTAATGCAGGAAATTGAAACACATGACTGAAATGAAATTGCATAAATGAAATTAATCTAGGAATGGAAAATTGAGTAACTGAAATTAATCTAGGAATGGAGAACTACATGAAGGAAAATAAAATACAATATGTGAAGAGTTGAATGGCACAACAACAAATGAAATCTCTCACCAATGAAGCAATCTTATATTACGATAATCAAATCAATCTTCATAAAAGAATAATGAACACATGGAAACCAAAACTATGAATCAAAGCTAAGAATCCCTTTCTCTTCCAAATCCTAATGACTACCATTAATGACTACTCTAATTTATCATCTTAATTAATCCTCAATGATTACTACTTGACTACTCCCTCATGAAGAGAGATCACTCTCTTTTATACATGACAACCTTGAAGATAACATAACCATGTCATAATTACAAATCCACTTTTCTCTCAACCATTTTCCCATTATTACAAAATATAATCCCTTCAAATCCTTGCACATATCTCCCATATATCTTGGATAAGATATGCCAACCAAATCTCCATTATCTTCTCCTTGGAATAGGCTTGAATTACCTCCTCAAATCTTGAAATGGTGGAGGAATTATTCGAGAATTCCTTTTGAATTAATCCTTCACATATTCCTACACATTACAAAGCTCACACATTTTTGAGATATATATGAAAACATGTCCATTTTCTAGAATTTAATCACAAATTCCCTTTTAATACTAAAATGAATAAAGTGGAAAATAGTAAGGTCAAACCCAAGTATATTTATGAAATAATATCATGAAAGGTTAATGGGGCGATGAAATGTGAAGAATATTGAAGGGAAAGGTGGATGAAAATAGGACATTTCTTAGCCCCAACAATTGCTACATTTAAACAAGTAGAATGGTTGGAGAGGACGATGGACTCTTTCGCAGAAATGTAGATGACGATTTAGAGAGGTGGATACCTGTACTCTTATTTCACATTCCAGTGTTCAATATTTCATTTATTGTCTGTCTATTTGTTGTGCTTGTTCTGCTTCTTTGCACCTTTTTCTTTTTTTTCATGTATATATATACTATGTATCTTTCTTCTTATTCGCATGTCAATCGTATTCTGTTTGTTGCTACATTGAAATAAATTGAATTTTTTTTTGTTTTTCTACCTTGGAAGAAAAAGGTTGGTTGAACATGAAGATGAATTGTTTTGTGCAACAACAGAGGGTTCTATGGTACAATGTTCAAAAAGTTATACCAATTGTGCTAGTAAATTAAATATACAAATCGGGTGGGGGAATATAATATTAGAGTAGAAAACAATGACTTGGAAGTAATGGACCTTTATTCCCTCCCCATTTCTACTTTTTCCATTTTCTATTATCCCGTTTTCTTTCTAATTACTCTGCTTAGTGGTATTTCAGAAAATGCCTTGGTGCACGGGTTGGCAGACTCACAAGTTCACATTTATATTCTACCTTATTCCATACTTACCCACTTTGTCGATTGCGGGTGCCGGGATGGCGGGTTCATGATTGCTCCCCTAGCTTTCGAGGGTCCGTGATATACAGATTAGTCATCGTGCCCTGCAATCCCGCCCTATTTATTGTTACACATTTTTCCAGTCAAAAACTTAGAGGCATACAATTTGACCCTCGGGTCCTCATGTTTCCTAAGTATCCCTTGACACCCTATTTAGTATTCCATATCCTTCGACCCTACATGTGACATTAAGAACTATTATGGACAATATACAATGCATATTCTTGTTTATTCCTTCTGATGTTCATCTACAGATGCTTGCATTAGAAAAATTTGGACTAGTGACATGGCCATGAGCATTGAGTCATCCCAGACATTAACAGACCAACAAGGACAAAGGTAAGGATGCATACATTCTATTCCTAGTATGTTTACTAAACAAATATCCTTGGTTATTTATTCATTTTTGGCATGGTGAATATGTTGATTTCATATGCAATACATGGTTTGCAGTTCACAAGAAGTATCAACAAGTACAAGTGAGACGTCAAACATAGTGCAGGTTCCGCACACTAAGAGGTGTGGTTGCAAAACTCTAGCTCCATAGTTCATCGAAGCTATGTGTCTACTTGTAGATTTATGCCAGTGAGAAAATAATACAAAAACATAATGCACACTACCATTCACTTTAGTTTTCCTATTCAAAAATTGTCACTAGGTCTAGACTTTTAACACCCAAAGTACTATCAATAGAGGGCTTGAACAGCCGCCGAACTGGAAAAGTGTTCATCGAGGAAATAATGGTCGTCTATAACACCTACTTGGACAAGGCAAACAAAACTAGATCCATTATGCGTGGTGACATGATAGACAAGGAGGCCATGATGACAGTCACACTTACTATTCCTACACAACATATCCAGAAACATGCAGAAAAGATATTGTCAGGTAATGGGATATCCATTAAAAATTTTAATATATTTCCCAAAACAGTATCTGACCGTGGTGATTGTGATCGAATTATTTCTCTCAATGAAACAATTATTGTGGAAAGAATTCTCGTTGTTTGTTCATAATATCATTTCTTCCCGAACGTAACTATCAACCAGCTTTCTCAAAGCAATGATATTTACCCAATCAGAACCATTGGTACATATGTCACACTGGCGAGAAAACTTGGCTCGCAACACATTCTCCATATAAAATATGGAGAGTCAGACAATGACAAGGCAATGGTACCATTGTCCATATCGATTTTTGTCCTTTACTTTCACATGTGCATGTATCTCAGGTAAGTTACACAAATATTGCATTGTTCCATGTTGTAGCTGCAATTGTTCGATACCTATTGAAATTTGTTGTCGTCGATGCAACAACAATTGCATAAAGGGCAGTTGCCACTTATGCTCTTCAAAAATATAATAAAGAAAAGGGATGTTAGAGAAAGGATATTTCACACAACTCAAGCAACATTTGTAATAGGCCTGTGAGAAGACATAGTACAGGATCTGAAGAAACTAACTAGTTCTACAACTGTTGTGCATATACATCTACATAATCATCCTCACTCTGCTTATACAAATAGCCTTCACCAAATTTCTGCGGCTTGTTTAATTTTTATTTTTTTTTAGGGTGGGGGGGGGTGTGAAGTTGTGTATTACATTATTCAATGTATTAATTCCTATGCTCGTGTTTCCAGGTTGAAGGTGTTTTGGTTGCAGCGAATGCATACTCAACCCCCTTTGAGCCTATATCTGTGAAATCGAACTCTCCAACTTCTTCTTCAGCTTTTATAAGTGATGATATGAGTGATTGTCTGCAATGCAGTGAAAATTGTCCATATATATATGGACATTACCTCAATGCTTCCATCTGAATCGTGGGAAACACAATCGTGCATTGTACAATTAAGCAACCTTTGTTACAAGACATGCTTCCTAGGTTAACAGAATTATCGTATGAAGCATACCTACATAAAAAGGCAAGAAGTGTATACATGCTGTGTGACTTTAGGATACAAAACAAATTTACCTTAAATGAGGACAATGCAATATTGCATATTAGCTAAAGAAGGAAAAAAAAAAAAAACAAGAAAAAAAAAACATATCAAACTTTGGCAGGAAACGAAAATATCTCATGTGTCTCTGTAATATTTCTTTAACACCCAGATGAATGTTTGTCGGACTCGAGTACTTGAGAATCTAATTAAAAATGCAATCAATGTTTTTATTTTGATGTTTTCTTGCATCTCCCAGTAAGAATTTTGCAGTGTGTCTCTGCAATATTTCTTCAACACCTAGATGAATGTTCGTAGGACTCAATTGCTTGAGAATCTAATTACAAATGAAATCGATGTTGTTATTTTGATGTTTTCTTGCGTCTCCCAATGAGGATTTTTCATATTTGTTTCAGTGTGCAAATAAAAGAAAAAAAGCATGGTGGGTGGTTGTTGCTTTGATGGAGGATCCTGCATGTTTTTAGGGTGCCCAAATTCGATAATTGGTTTTCAACTATTTAGCCATGACACGATTTCTGCAATTTTCTTTTGGGTGCCCGACTAAAATAAAAATTTGTCTCCAACTATACATTTATGGTATGGTATCTGTATTTTCTCGATGCCCTAATTGAAAAAAAAAAAAGTAACTCGACATGGATTGAAACATCAGCTTGAGATATTTAGATCTCGCTATAGAGATTGCATGTGCATAAGATTGTTCAGTCCAAAAATGGGAAGCATGGAAGCAAACCCCATATATCCCATGGCCATGTTTATTTTCTCCTGCGAACATATAGCAGATGTAAGAGAAAAACAATGTCGCGACGTGTTTTCTTTATATATCAAATTGTTTGATGCAAAGGTCGATGCATGCTTCTCTATGAAACCTTGTGGGATCTTGCTTGTGGCCTATTTGGAGTTTACTTGGTTCTTGGTTGTATGATGCGTTTTCCAATTTGTATATCGCAGAACTCCGAGTATTTTTTGGAGGACACAGAACAATAGAATTGCAATTTTTTAGCCATCTAGCCCGCAAGTCCACCTGCCAATTTGTATAGCGTTGTGACGCAAATGTAGTATGTGGCTTCTTTTAGCACTTTTCCTTGATCAATGAACTTGGTAAAATTAATGTCATGGAATAATTTTAAATAAACGAATATATATTGTGCGAAGTCCGATGGTGCTATTATATCAACAAGATGCCCTTAAAATTCAAATTGGTCGTTGTTATACTTGTGATGATAGCATTTAAAAAAGCTTTGTTTTGTTTACTTCATTTTTTTTAAATAAGAGATTTAACATCCTTAAATAATTTTATGTAATTAAATTTTACAATATCAATATTTAATGTTAATAATTTAGTATTTGAAAATAATGTTTTTAGATAATATTAGATAGTTGTCAGGGATTGCTATCCGTAAAAAATCACAATCTTGAGCCCGCCAACCCTGGAGTTTGTCTACAAATTTGTATATCATGGAACTTCGAGTGCTATTTGAAGGACAAGGAACAATAGAAGTGCAATTTTGAGTCAACCAACCCAACATTTGAAAATAATTTTTTTAGATAAGGTTAGATAGTTGATAGGGATTTCCATTCGTAAACAATCGCAAACTTGAGCCCGCCAGCCTTGTATTCCATCTGTCAATTTGCATATCGCATAACTCCGAGTGTTTTTGGGAGGACACAGAACATCAGAAGTGCAATGTTGAGCCATCCAGCCCGCAAGTTCGCATGTAAATTTGTATATCATGAAACTCTGGGTGTTATTTGTAGGACACAAAACAATAGAGCCCCAATTTTGAGCCCGCCATCCCGAGAACCCATGATCCAAAATGTGGCTAAGTATGGAATGAGGCATTTGTACATGCTCTATAAAATCTCATGTCCATACTTTATAAACGTACATATTTAGTATGTATTACTCGTTTCTCAGAAATTTTCTAGGTGTGAAAGTTGGCTGATACACGTGTTCTGATTTCCACTTACTTTTATATAACCAGCTCCACCGACCGCTTCCCTATTTCATATTGTAAAAAAAATTTGGATCGCAGGTTTCTGAATAGGCGGTTTTTCATTTAAATAAGATATTTAACATCCTTTAATAATTTTGTGTAATTAAATTGTAGAATATCAATATTTAATATTAATACATCAGTATTGAAAATAATGTTTTTAGATAATGTTAGATAGTTGATAGGGATCACCATCCGTAAACAATCACAATCTTGAGCCCACTATCTCTTGAGTTTGTTTGTCAATTTGTATATCGTGGAAATCCGAGTTTTGTTTGGAGGACATGAAACAATAGAAGTGCAATGTTGATCCAGCTAGCTCGCAAGTCCTCATGTCAATTTGTATATCGTGAAACTTTGGGTGCTATTTTTAGGGCACGAAACAATAGAGGCCCAATTTTGACCCTGCCAGCTCGAGAACTTGCGATCCAAAAAGTGGCTAAGTATGGAATGAGGGATCCATACATGCTATATACAATATCATGTACATAATTTATAAAAGTACATATTTAGTATGTATTACTCATTTTTTGGAAAATTTCTAGGTGCGGAAGTTGGCGGATTCACGTCTTCAGATTTCACTTAATTTTATATCACTAGATCGACTGACCGCTTCCCCATTTCATATTGTACAAAATTTTTGGTTCGTGAGTTTCCGAATAGGCGGGTTACCAGATATGTGGGCTTAACATTGCGTTTTCATTTTTTCGCCACCTGCAAACAACACCCAGACTTTCACGATCTACAAATTAGCAAAAAAATTGAAATAAAAGAATATATACTACGCGAATTATAATGTAACAATCATATGAATGAGAGGACATTAAAATTCAAATTCGTCTTTGTTATACTTGAGGTGAGGCTAACAGTACAAAAAATTTACTTAAACATCCAAAAATTGATTTTCTTGTAACTTGTTGACGCTTCTCTTATACAAACAGATCTTGGAAACTATACACATCACTCGTTGTATATATTCCTTGATTGAATAACCTGTTAACATGTTTAATGCACTTCATAGTTACTATTAAGACCATCAATGGTTATTTATTACAGTAATTCCCTCTTCCGAAAATTGCCATCTGCTTTCACTTTTGCTCTCTGCTTTTCCTCTCTTTATTTACTCTTTTTTCAGAAAGGTGTGGGATTTGGTGGATTTACTTCTTCAGATTTTCATTATTACGTTTATATCACCAGCCCGACTAACCACTTCCCCATTTCATATTGAACAAACTTTTTGAATCATGAGTTCCCGCATAGGTGGGTTCAACATTGCGTTTCCATCGTTTCGTCGCCTGCAAATAGCACCCGGACTTCCACGATTTACAAATTAGCAAACAAATTCTCCTTCATCTCGTATTCTTTTGTTTTTTGTTTACTTGATCATTTTTCCAAATGTATCATGATTTTATATACAACACCCGAAGTTTCACAATATACAAATTTCCCTCTTGACATTGTGCTTCCACTGTTCCCCTACGCACAAATAGCACCCGAAATTCCGTGATATACAAATTGACGGACGAAATCTATCACTAAGATAAAATTTGACCATCGACCCCTCATGTCTCTTGGGTATATCTTGTGACCCTTTTTTTTGTAACCCACCCGACCGCTTTCCATACTTGGAAATTTCTTGGAATTTGTTTCACGGGTTGGCCAGTGGACGAAATGTACAATGCTTGGTCACTCTTCGCCATCACCACTACCTTCATACTTCTTTCCAGATATACAATTATTAATATTTAATGCTAGTATTTCATTATGCAGGAACCGTTAATATTTTCATTAATGTCTGGAAGGACGAAGAATATTTGTCATTACTACGAATTAAACCAGTATTTACGGAGAAGAGTGTTATCCTTTCCAAGTATTCATTTCAAACATGATGAAATATATTTTGTGCGTCATTCGGTTGGAACCTTTAAGAAATATCTAATTGTTAATCACTCTTCGTCGTCACTGCCACCTTCACACTTTTTTCTAAATATGCAATTAGTGAGATTTAATGGTAACAAGTCATTACGCATGAACCCTGGAGATTTTCATTGATCAGTGAAAGGCTCGAGGAGATATTCTATTGATACGCATTAAACCAGGATTTGTGGAGGGTTATAATATACCTCCCCAATTTTCATTTCAAACATGTTCTAGAGAAAACAAAAATTCTCGTTAACTTGTGGTAGCAGTTTTGTCCAGATACAGTATACACCTTCGGGCATGATGTCCATAGGTTCCATTATTCCAGGGAATATTCTCACTACTCATCTCCCTCGGCCCAGGAGAAAAAAATGATATGGTCCCTTGGTACATCGAGAGATATATTTCAAGCCAAAGAATTCCAAGGAAACCTTCCTTGCTCAGAAAACTTGCCCAGTTGCATTGATGGTTGGTGTAGAGGTTGATTCCATGGATTCTGAGTTGGAAGAAGATGATCTGATGGAAAATCATACGAAAATGGATGATAGAAATGTAGAGATTGTTCCCACTCCCGCGCCCAAGTTGAAATCAACCATAATAGGCAGAACTTCCTGGGTCAGTGATGGAGGTCCTGACAACACCAAAAGAAGGAGTTTCAGAAAAGAAACCGATGTTGAACATAATATTGACTTTGCAACTCGAAAGTAGTAATTACAGAGGTCCAAATTAGTCCATTTTGGGAGGAATACTTTCACTACAAGGAAAGGATATGTTTATCCTCCAAGAGATATATTTCAAGCCAAAAAAAATTCAATTGTGGGACTATTTTCCTGTTCTCTGGATATACAATTAACATCTTAGGGAATAAGGACCGGACCTCCCACTGGTGCAAGGCATATTTCTACTAGTCGTCTCCTTCCACCCATAATGGACTAATTTGGGCCTCTGGAATTGCACATGCAACTTGTGTCCTTGAAGTTTTCGACTGTGGAGAGGTGGTTTCTTGGTGTGTCCTAACTTTCAGTTAAGGGCTATTCCATTTTCCCTGCAACATTTTTCATCTTCTTCCTCACGTGAAGCTTCTGAGAACTATCAATTTTACCACAAGATGATCCATCTAGGAGAAAACTGCAAGGATTCCCTAAAAAAAAGGCATGGTAATCAATTTTGTTTGCATGTTGAAGAGAATATCAATGGTTCCAACATGTTGTGGATCCCATGCCTTTGTTTGTGGCAGATATATTCAATGTTTTGACCCAAATCACTGGGTCCAATTTCTAAGGATAGATGTACAATGCTGAATGTTCTTTTTTTATTTTAAATGGATTTTCTATTAAAAAAATTTCCCTTGGAGTCTTGGTTGCTACTTCTTTTCTAGATTTAACACCTCTTCTCATTGGCATGGTTCAATAGTCTCATGGTTCTTTGATAATGTATTTGATTAGGTGATTTGTTCTAAAATGGAGCATTTAACAATTATATGACAATGTATTGTGTCGATCCATCAGTCTTTCATGAAAACAAAAAATGAATTACACACAGTCTCAAACCAACGTTCAATTCTATTCATAATGCAAATAGAACATAGCAATACCAAATCACAATGTTGCAGCAAGATCGTCATTCTTGTTTCTAGACATGCAATTATTAAGATTTAATTCTAACAACCCATAATGCAAGAATTTTAATACTTATGTTAATATGTTGAAGTCATGGAAGAATGTATCAAGAACACTT
Source organism: Picea engelmannii (assembly GCA_009831015.1). Classification (NCBI taxonomy): domain Eukaryota; kingdom Viridiplantae; phylum Streptophyta; class Pinopsida; order Pinales; family Pinaceae; genus Picea; species Picea engelmannii. Next base: position 532,456 of record ML778212.1, read on the forward strand.
ACACCCACAAGTTGCAATAAAATCTAATCTTCAACAAAGCATTTGCTGACAATTACTAGAAAATGATGGTTTTGCAACAATGGGGCTTGTTTGAAACCAATTTGCGCTTACAAAAATTGCCCTCTAGCTTTGTATTTTCCCACTCTTTTATCCCCTGTAGTTTCTCTTTCTGGTTACTTAATCATTTTTTTCCGAAAATTCCTTGTTGCGAGGGTTGGCGGATTCACGTGCTTTGACTGAGAGATTCCCCTTTGTCTAAATTGCACTTTCCATTGTTTTGTGAGCTGCAAATAAAACTATGGCTTATTCGATATGCATATTTACTTTCGGATTCCCACATCATCCCCTCCTCTATGTTACACATTTTGCACCAAAATTTTTCGATATATACAATTTGACACTTAGGGCCTTACGACTCCTCTAGAATCCATCACCGTATTTTTAAGCTCATCCGACCACTTTCCACACTTGAGAATTTCTTGACATCTATTTGGCGAATCGTCGAGATTGCAAGTTCATGAAATTTCAAATTTCTGGATGTTGTTTCCTATGCCCGCTACCTTCATATTTATTTCCAAGTATATGAAATATGTATACAACTTTTCCAACAACACACATAAAAGATCTTGCTAGGAAATGGAATATCTATTGTAGATTTGAATATACTGGACCATATTTTCCCTCTTCTATACTTGACCAAATTGTTGTTTCTTTTTCCCCTCTACTCTCTCTTTCTCTTTACATAGTCATTTTTCCGAAAATACAACTCTAACCAACTAGTAGCCATTCGATGCCTAGGCACTTTTCAGATCATGAATTCCTAGATACCTGGGCTCTATATTGAACTTCCATTGTTTTGTTGCATGCAAACAACACCCAAACCTCTACCACAGGTTTCAAAATAGGGTGAAAAGGGTTCCCTCATGTACGGATCCCTCATTCCATACTTATCCAATTTTTGGATCATGGTTTCTCGGGCTGGTGGGCTAAAAATTTGGCCTCTATTGTTATGTGTCCTACAAGTAGCAACTAGAGTTTCGAGATATACAAATTGACAGATGGACTTGCAGGCTGACTGGCTCAACATTGCACTTCTATTGTTCTGTCTCCTCCAAACAACACTCGGAGTTCTACGATATACAAATTGAAATACGAACTCCAAGGATGACGGGCTCAATATTGTGATTGTTTACGGATGGAAAAGTGCTAAAATAATCCATACTACATTTGCGTCACATAGGTTATATTAAAGGGCAAAGCATTTCCTCTATAGTCTTGTGTTCTACAAACAAAACCCACAATTTTGCGCTATACAAATTGACAAGCGGACTTGTGGGTTTTCTAGCTATAAAACTGCAATTCTATTGTTCTGTGTCCTGCAAAGAACACTTGGAGTTTCGTAATATACAAATTTACAGATGAAGCATACAACCAAGAACCAAGTAAACTTGCAGATCATATTCCTAGTCATTGTTTTCTGTGCCCGCCACCTTCGCACTTCTTTCCAAGTATATATCTTGGCAGAAAATGGGATATTTATTACAGATGTGCTTATATTATCCCTTATTTTCCATCTTCTATGCTTAGACAAATATCTGTTTCTCTTTTCCATGAAATTTATATTTCTCGTCATTTATTCATTTTTTCGAAAATGTCTAGCTGCACAAGTAGGCGAACTTGCGGGTTCACGTTGGCACTCATGCTCTTATATCAGAACACTGACTGACCACTTCCCCATTCCATATCCAGTCACTTTTGTGCCCATGGATTCTCGGTAGGCGACCTCTATATTGGACTTCTATTGTTCCATGACCTGCGAACCATACCGTGACTTCTGCAATATACAAATTTACAACCGGACTCAAATGATATTGTCTTCCATATTACAGTCTACCTATCATGCCCTCTACTGTGGTACACATTTTGAAATGAAAACTTCCAAGACATACAATTTAACTGTCAGGTCCTCACGTCTTATGTGGAAATATTTTCACCCCATTTTGAATCCCGTCTCTCCACTTTTCATACTTCTCCATTTCTTTGAATTTCTTTGGTGGATCGTCGGGTTGGCAGGTTCAAGAAATATCCAATTCTTAATCATTGTTTCCTATGCCCACGCCCTTTTGAAATTAACAATTACCAATTATATATAAGATCTTATTTATAATTATATAATTAGCAAGCCTTAATGTTAAACCATGATTTGAGGAAATCCCCCATTAATACACATAAAGCCAAAATTTTTGGATGGTTATATTATCCCTTCCAACCGTTAATTTCAAACATCATGGAATGTCATTTGCGCGCCGTCAGGTTGGTCTGTTCATGAAATATTTAATACTCAATTTTGAGAACAAGTCCGACCGACCATTTCTCTATTCCATACTTAGCCCCTTTCTCAAAATTCCACAAATATACAAACCGATCACTGAACTGCCCCATCATGCTCTCTTTCATTTTACACGTTTTGCAGTAAAACCTTTCGATACATAAAATTTGACCGTGGAACACTTGCCTCTCCTGGGTATCCCCTGTAACCCTATTTTGAATCTCGTCCAACTACTTTTCATACCTTTACATTTATTCCTTTCTCTCCCTCGTCTCCGTGACCTTCACACTTGTCTATAATAAAAAAATGTTTATATATATATATATATATATATATATATATATATAGTACATTTTGCACTGAAAACTTCTGAGACATACAATTTGACTCTTGGGTCCTCACGTCTTCTGTGGAACTATTGTCACCTCATTTTGAGGTATGTACATCCACTTTCCATACTTCTCCATTTCTTCAAATTTCTTTCATGGATCGTCAGGTTGGCGGGTTCAAGAGATATCCAATTCCTAATTATTGCTTCCTATGCCCGCACCCTTTTGCAATTAGCAATTACCAATTATATATAAGATTTTATTTCTACGTATGCAATTAGCAAGCATTAATGCTACACTAGGATTTGAGGAAATCTCCCATTAATACACCTAAAACCAAAAATTTTGGATGGTTAAATTATCCCTTCCGAGTGTTAATTTCAAACATCATGGAATGTCATTTGCACGTTGTCGGGTTGGTCCGTTTATGAAATATTCAATCTTCCATTCCGAAAACAAGTCTAATTGACTGTTTCCTTATTTCATACTTAGTCACTTTCTCGGAATTCCGCAAATACATAAACCGACCGCTGAAATCCCTCATCATGATCTCTTCCATTTTACACATTTTGCATTCAAAAATTCCGATACATAAAATTTGACCGTGGGACACTCGCCTCTACTGAGTATCCCCCGTAACCCAATTTTGAATCTTTTCCAACTGATTTTTAGACCTTTCCATTCATTCTTGGTTCTCCCCTGTCTTTGTGACCTTCGCACTTGTCTATAATAAAAATATGTGCTAATATATGTATATATATATATATATATATATATATATATCGTGTTTCTAAATATGCAATTAGTGACATTTAATTCTAACAACACATCGTGTAGGAACCATATATATTTTCATTGATCGACGAAAGGCTTGAGGAGATCTCCTATTAATACGCATTAAACCAAGATTTGTAGAGGATTATATTATCCCTTCTCAGTGTTGATTTCACAATCATGAAATGTCGTTCGCACTGTTATCACCCCATAAATTATGGGAATCAATTGATGACTTGGATATTATCTGTATCTAGCGTTTTTGTTGACAAATGATGTTTCATTCTACAAATAATTTGTAAAAAGAAAAAGGAAAAAGAAAAGAAAAGGAAAAAGAAAAAAGAAAGAAAAGTAAAAAGAAAAAGAATGAAAAAGAAAAAGAAAAGAAAAGTAAAAGAGGGCATAAAAGAATTGAAAAGAAAATCCCCATGCAATAATAGTAACTTAGACATACCTTTCAAACATAGCCTAGCTCTTTTTAAATTTAATGTTGCTAGGTTAGTGAATAAATCTGACCAGACTGTCTAATCCTGGTCAGATAGCCCTTAGGTTAGATTAGTGAATAAATCTGACCAGACTGTCTAATCCTGGTCAGATAGCCCTTAGGTAGAATAAT
>ML778212.1:558601-570711 GCA_009831015.1 Picea engelmannii
CATTATGGTATGAATAATATGTGGGAAATTATATTGATTTGGATGCATTGCTATGATATGCGGACTAATGCATGATTATGCTATGATTTTGGTACTAACACTGCCCAAAACCGAATAAACGATGACAAAACCTCCAGCAACACAGTGCCCCTGTGTGTTCCATTATAGGGTGTTGACCCTAGTTCTGTTAGGAGGGGTGGAGGCTTTTCCCACTGTGTATCCTCCATTATAGGTTGTTGAACCTGGTTCTGTTAGGAGGGGTGGAGGTGTTTCCCACCGTGTATCCTCCGAAACCTGAAGTCCTGGGAGGACGGTGCTGGTTCACGCTCCCCAGACGTGTGATGAGGACTGTTAGTTGCCTGCCAGGGAAGCTTGATCGAGATAGCGACACTTCCACTTACGAGTTCTATTTGGAGTTAGGCCAATATAGTTGGTGCTCCAAGATAGTCTAGCAGAGGACGGATAGGATGGGAGACGGAAGTAGTTTAGGAAGGAAGGATGAGTAGAATAGTTGAGACATATCGAGATCTGTCTTGTGGTGGAATGTGATGCCGTCCCTTCAAAAAAAAAAGGGGAGAATGTGTATATATGAATATTCATATTTGTGTAACTAAACCACAGTTGCTTAAAATAAATTACTGAACTGGACAATTGTAATAAAAGATTTCTCACACAGATAAATGATTGTTGTCTTTTATAAAAGACTAGCCTTGCTGACTAGATTGAATGCACAAGTAAATTATTAAAGAATGACAGTTTGATTATTAGTACATGCACGAGGTTTGCATGTACTAGCTACACATGCATTCCTTGTAAATATACATTAGTATGTATGGAATTCTTGACTTACTTACTGATATTTCCAGTTACTTGCTATGAATGTATGAACCATGCTCTTTTCCTTTGTAACATCCGATACCTTAACTTCGGGACGAAGTTTCTTGAAGGGTGGGAGTATGTAACGACCCTAAATTGATAAATGGTTCAAGATTATTAAGTAAGATTTAATTAAGGGATAATTGCAGTTAACAAAATAATAAATTAACTGTTGACCACATTTAATGACCTGAGAATTACAATTTAAAAGATCAATGAAAATGTTATAAAATGGTGGCGTATGCAGGGCGAGGAGCCCAGAAATCCCGAGATGATAAAAAAAATATTAATGGAGGGACGAAGGACGGAGGATGGGGGGTGGTTGTGGAGTAATTGCGTGAGTCGTAAGGGAGGAATAATGGATGGGAAGAGGGGGATGTGCGCACCATTCAGCGGGGATGGATGTTGTGGACTATATTGCTGAGCCAATTGTATTGGCCGAAAACCATTGCATTTTTCCGTGAGAAGAATTTCTATGCACTGTGGTATTTGTTGTGCACTGTGGTATTGGCTGTGAGCCTGTTGTATTCTCTATGGACTGTTGGCTTGCTGGGAGCAAGGAACAGAGTGTTCTGGACTGTGGCTTTTGATCAGGGAAGGCACCGAGTTGCTGAAGGTTTTGGGCACGGAGGGCCAGGATATCCGTAGATATCCTGGAGCTAGGTAGTTTTCCTAGTTGGCAGGGAGGACAGTAGTTTTGGGCAGTTATTTGCTTGTTTGTGGCAGGGTTGATCTGTGTAGCAGCAAGCAGCAGGAAATAAACAACAATTAGCATCAGAACCAGGTACTTTGTTAAGTTATGTATTGATTTCTTTCTGTCATGAAATCAATATTTATTGATAAATCTAAGTTATTCAAGTTACTGTTATGAGAATCACTATTATGCTAAGAAGATATTGTTTCAGTTTACCAAATAAATCGTTTATGAATCTTATTGATGTTTAGAAGTATATGGGCATTACAATAAACCAAGAATCATAATTCCTTTCAGTCAAAACAAGAATCAGTGTCTAAGCCAAATCATTGTTTGTATCCATTTTAGATTAGATTCCAAATCATTGTGTCAAGTTATAGTGAAGAAAAAGAAATATTACTAGCTCTAATACCACAATGAAGGATGCAAGGGAGTGCTTCAGAAAAACAATGAACAATTACTACACGAGTTTCAACACTATGTAACAACACCTGTAAGCTACAACCAAGTGTTTTAGCAACTATTTCAGCATGTGTTTCAACAACTGTTTCAACAAACAACAAAGATCTATTACAACAAAACTTAAGTGAATTACTCCTGCATCATACACAAAGATCGATACTTTGTTCTACACAAACTTTTTCAACAAGTGTTTCTGCAGGTGTTTCAACAGAAAGTAAAAGGCTATTACAACAAAACAAAGTTATAACAAAAACATGGGAATTATAACAACAAACTAAAAACTCATATTACAGTAGAAAAATAACTTCATTGAATCATTCTTTGCAACAGTGAATCAACTCAATACTTTTGTACTAAATCTAAATAGCATGCTACAACAAAGTATTGCACAACATAAGGATTTAAATCATGTTTTCAAATAGTAAACATAGTATGCATGCTATAGAAAAATAAATTACTCTGTAATAAACATGAACATTAACATGAGTTTACAAACTCAGAAAAAAAAAATGAAAACAACATAAAATGCCCCGTTAACACTCTCCAAAAATTTCATTATCAATTTTGTCTCTCTATTGCAAATCTATATTACATATATATATATNNNNGAGAGAGAGAGAGAGAGAGAGAGAGAGATGCAATTGGTTAGTTAACTTGCCCCGAATTTGTCTTTTCCCGATCATTAATGGTTCATTTCCCCTTTGAAATTCAATTGGTAGAAAATGAAACGGTGTAGAATTGATAAATCTTCGATCATTAAATGCATAAGGCAGTTAAGGCGGAGTAAACTTTTTGAAATTTGACCGGCTGAGATAAGTCATCTTTTGGGCGGTGGAATGATTAATCTTCCAACAAAAACCCTATTTAAGATGACATAAAATGCTTGTGCACAAGTCTTGGTCATAGGATCATCACATAATGGAATAACTTTCTAGTTTCCATTATGAAAAGTTAATGTTGGAAATGGTGACAACGAATTCTTCCATGAATAGGATTTCATATCCTATAATCCAGTGTTGGTTGTAACCAATATGACCAAGTTAGAATATGGATGAGATTAAATTTAGTAATCCATTTTCCTATGTAATGTATATAAATTTATGTAAGTGTTGGTTGTAACCAATACAACCAAGTTAGAATATGGATGAGATTATATTTGAAAATCAGTTTTCCTATGTAATGTATATAAATTTATGTAAGCCCATAGAGGCATAAATGAGGAGTGTGAGATGAGTTGAGCCTATTGTAATCTCCTTGATTTGAATAATAAGACAACTGATACCTATGCTTGGTGGACGTAGCCTAACGTTTGGGTGAACCACGTAAATTGTTATGTTTCTTGTCTGCATTCTTATTGATTGTCTTATGTTAATTTGTGTTTCTGCATTTGCAAATTACAACAAATGGTATCAGAGTTGAGGAAGTTGCAGACTTGAAGAGGCCACTTGTTGGAAGAGGTTGTGTTGAAATTTTTGTGTTGGAGGGTTGCTTGAACGGAGCATTGTTTTTTGCATCATCATTGGGGGTTCTTCACGGAGGGAACATTGTTGATTAGTATACTTATAATTTCTCTTCGACGAAAGCATCAACACTGGCTATGTTAGAGAAGGAGAGTGGCGTATTAACAAAATAGCACCCCCCCACTACTTGCAGGATTCACGTGGATGATCAACAAGTTTGTTTTAATTAAAGTTTAAGCACATAATACTTTTTAAAAGGATGTCATTCGCATATTTTTTTTTTTTTAAGTTCAAGGACTTTGTAGTGAGGTGAAAGTTTATAATTAAATATAATATTTAAAGGTGGAGGAGTGTTTTTTAATTAAAAAGTTTAAAGTCACGTGGGTGCATATGTTTTTAAAGGTTTTTTATGGAGTGAAAAAATTTAAGGTATAAAGTAAATTAAAGGTGAGGTTGGTAAAAATATTTTTTATTAAATCTTTTATTAAACATTCTACTATTCCTCCACATATGTTTTTTAAAGAGCCTTGATTATTACAAGAAGTGGTGTTTTTTTATGTTTCTTCTAATGAAAAATATGCAGAGCACTAAGCTTGAAATTGAAGTTCAATGCCAAGAACAATTTCGAGATCTGGAAGGTTAAGATGCACGATCTACTCATGCAACAAGGCGTGGTGAAGGCGCTTTTGGGAAAAGCAAAACAACTTGCATCCATAACAGACGAAGACTGGGATGAGATGGATGTGAGAGCATTGAGTGCCATACGCCTATGTTTGGCCGACGATGTTGTGTTCAATATTGTCTCGGAGAAGAAAGCAACAGGCTTGTGGACGAAGCTAGAAACCCTGTACATGATGAAATCCTTGATGAACAGATTCTTCCTGAAAAGACAATTGTACAGTTTGCACATGAAGGAAGGTACAAAGATAGCTGATCATTTGAATACATTTAATACACTCTTAGTTCAGTTGACTAGCATGGGAGTGAAATTCGAATCTGAAGATAAGGCAATTACATTATTGTGTTCTTTCCCTGCGTCATGGGATTACTTTATTACCTCTATTAGTTTCAGTTCAACAGAAACTATTGAGTTTGATGATACTGTTGGAGATTTACTGTCTGAGGAAACGAGGAAGAAATCCAATCTAGAAACCTCTACATATGAGGCGATGGTGATCAGAGGTAGACCTAAAGAAAGAGGACACGATCAGAGGGATTTCTATCTGTCAAATTTGAAGGGAAGAAAGAGCAAGATTAAGTGCTTATTTTGTGGAAAATATGGACACCTGAAGAAGGATTGTTGGAAGCGACAACAATCCTCCAAAGAATACCCTCCAAAAGAGATGAAGGAAGCAAACGCAATTGGAACAGGTTCAGTAACAAGTTCATGTATGGTTGATGAAGTTTTATCAATTAGTATTGGTTCATGTCATGATCAACAGTGGTTATTATATTCTGGTTCTTCAAACCACATGTGTCTTCACAAACACTCGTTTATTACTTACCAGTCTATAGATGATGGAGTAGTTTACATGGGAAATGATATTTCATCTCAAGTTGTGGGAATTGGTAGCATTCAAATTAAGATGTTTGATTGAACTATTAAAATACTAACTGATGTAAGACATGTACCTAAGCTTAGGAAGAACCTAATCTCTTTGGGAGTCTTTGACATAGGAAGTTACAAGACTATTGTTTAAGGTGGAGTTATGAAGGTCTACAAAGTAATTCTACTGGTTATGAAAGCAAAGAAGGTTGGTAACATGTTTCTGTTAGAAGGGAGGACTGAACCAGATCATGTGACAACGGTATCTGAGAACGACAATGATTCTGTTCAACTGTGGCATCAACGGTTGGGTCATATGAGAAAACAAGGATTAAAGGTATTAACTGGTCGCAAGTTACTTCCTAGTCTAAAGTCTTTAAAGTTAGATTTATGAAAGCACTGTATTTATGGAAAACATGATAGGCAAAAATTTAAAACCGAAAGACATACCAGTAAGGGAATTCTTGACTATATCCATTCTGATGTTTGGGGACCATCCCCTACTATTTCATATGGAGGATCATCATATTTTGTAACTTTTATAGATGATTTCTCTAGGAAGGTGTGGATCTATATGTTAAAGAGTAAGGATGATGTATTTATAGTTTTCAAGCAATTTAGAGCTTTAGTGGAAAAGAGCACTGGTAAATCCATTAAATGGTTAAGAATTGATAATGGTGGTAAATTTACGTCAATGGAGTTTGAGAATTATTGCAAGGAATTTGGGATCGATAGGCATAAAACCACTGCCTATATTCTTCATCAAAACGGAGTTGTTCAACGCATGAACATGATTGTTCTAGAGAGAGCAAGGAGTATGTTGAGTAACGCCAATTTGCAGCAGGAACTATGGGCAGAAGCAGTAACTACATCTTGTTATCTGGTGAATCGATCACCATCAACAACAATAGAATGCAAAATTCTTGAGGAGGTATGGACAGGTCACCCTTGTAATTATTATAATCTTAAATTTTTTGGTTGTGATGCCTATGCTCTAATTCTGAAACATAAGTGTTCTAAATTAGATACAAAATAAAAAAAGGTTGATCTTTGTTGGATATGGTGATGGTATTAAGGGGTAAAGGTTGTGGGATCCTACTGCCCACAAGATCAGCATTAACAAAGATGTAATATTTGATGAATCATCTCTCATCAAATCAAATGTAGATGTTCAAATGAAACAGGAAGAAGCACCAAAGTATTAGCAAATTCAGTTTGAAACCAATGAAGGTGAACATGAACAAGTTTTAGAATATGTTCATGAAGAGTCTCCTGCAATAGAGGAAGGTATAGTTGATGATGGAAGTCAACAGATTGTGGATGAGCCACAAACTTCCCTAAGGAGGTCGACACGGGTCAGAGTTCCTCAAAGAAGGTATGATGATTTTGTTTCATCAATTTCTTTAAGTACTAATGATGATGAACCTTCGTTCTATCAGGAAGTTGTGAAGGGTTCAAACACCGATAAATGGAAAGAAGTGATAATGAAAGCATTAGAGAGGAATGCTACATGGGACCTAGTAGAACTTCCAAAAAACATGAAAACTGTAGGTTGCAAGTGGGTCTACAAGCTGAAGAAAGGTGTTGATGATAAGGTGGAAAGGTACAAGGCAAGGTTGGTTGTGAAAGGATATTCTCAGAAGGAATGTATTGACTTTCATGATATTTTTTCACTAGTTGTAAAGATTGTTTGAATTTGAATTGTGTTAGCATTAGTTGCATTGTTTGATTTGGAGTTGGAGCAACTAGATGTTAAGACTGCTTTCTTACATGGAGATTTGGATGAAGAAATTTAGATGGAACAACCAGAAGGGTTTGTTTAGAATCGCAGGAAGAAATTTGTTTGCAGGCTCAAGAAATCATTGTATGGTATGAGGCAGTCACCGAGACAATGGTACAAGAAATTTGATTCTTTCATGGTGAACCAGAATTATACAAGGACTGAGTATGATCATTGTGTCTATTTTAAGAAATTGAATAATGACATATTCATTATCTTAGTATTGTATGTTGATGATATGCTTTTAGCAAGCAAAGGAATAAATGAGACCAACAGGTTAAAGGCTAAGATGGCTAGGACGTTTGATATGAAAGATCTAGGAGCAACAAGGAATATTTTGGGCATGGAGATATTCATAAATAGGAGGAATGGTAAGCTTTGGTTGTCACAATAGAAGTATGTTGAGAAGCTACTTTTGAGTTTTGGTATGAATGATGTGAAACCAGTTCCAGTCCCTTTGGCTTCCCATTTTAATCTTTCTTCAAGTTTATGTCCTAGTACAAAAGGAGAAAATGAATATATGTCTTAAATACCATATGTTAATGCAGTAGGAAGTCTAATGTATGCAATGGTTAGTACAAGGCCAAACATTTCACATGCAGTTGTGGTTGTTAGTAGGTTTATGGAAAATCCAGGTAAAGAGCATTAGCTAGCAGTGAAGTGGGTGCTTCGGTATCTAAGGGGCACAAATGATTACTGTATCACCTATAACAGTGGTTAGGACTCAGTCTGTGGATATATTGATTCTGATTTTGCAGGTGATTTGGACAAGAGAAGGTCGACTTCAGGGTATGTATTTACTCTTGCAGGTGGAGCTATTAGCTGGATGTCAAAGCTACATAACATTGTTGCTTTGTCCACTATAGAAGCAAAATACGTAGTTGCTTCACATGCTTGCAAATAGGTAGTTTGGTTGAATGGTTTTGTTTGGTGAGTTTGGAAGGATGCAAGACAAAGTAAAGTTACTTTGTGACAGTCAGAGTGTTATTCACTTGGATAAGAATCCAACCTACCACAGTAAAACAAAACATATACCTATCAAGTACCATATTGTAAGACGGGTCATTGATGAAGGTGGACTCGATCTTGAGAAAGTGCATACAAAAGAGAACTGCACATACATGTTCACAAAACCAGTACTATTAGAGAAGCTACGATGGTGCTTGGCTTCTCTTGGCTTGCAGAAAAGGTGATGAACAAAAGCAAGAGAATTGTTGTCAAGGTGGAGATTGTTGGAAACAGTGACAACAAATTCTTCCATGAATAGGATTTCAGATCCTATAATCTAGTGTTGGTTGTAACTTATACGACCAAGTTAGAATATGGATGAGATTACATTTAATAATCAATTTTCCTATGTGATGTATATAAATTTATGTAAGCGTTGGTTGTAACCAATATGACCAAGTTAGAATATGAATGAGATTACATTTAATAATCAGTTTTCCTGTGTAATGTATATAAATTTATGTAAGCCCGTATGTTAATTTGTGTTTCCGCATTTGCAAATTACAACAGTTAATAGGTACAAAATTCAATGTAGTTCGACCTAGTCCAAAAACACACTTGGAAATCCAGGTTCAACCTGCAAATGGATTCACTTTCCCCAATGTGAGGAAACACCGTAATGTACTCATGTGGAAATCCACTTTGACGTGTTAGTATAGGAAGATACGTGTATAGTCAGGTTACTTACCAAAATCTAAAGCCCAAATATTTATAGGAATAAATATAACAAATCCGATTGTGACTTAAGGCAGTAGCACAGCACACGAGGAGACCAAATATTATATTACGTTGTAGAACAAGGGGAGTTTATAAAATCTCGCTCTTCTCAGCCAAATAAGTACTAAACTCCGCCAAGACCTTGTCCGCACAAGAGATACGGGTCTCCAGCTTTCTAAGACTTTGGAAACGACGGACCAGTAATCAATATCTTTTATTTATTTATTTTACTAAATCAATGATAAAACCAAACTAAAAGTGTTTAAGGATAAAAACAAACTCAACAAGCTTAATCTTCAATGCTGAAATAAGGATTATAGAGTCTAATTGGAAAATGAATTAATAATAAAACTAAAAAATTTCAAGCATGAAAACAAACTCAACAAACATAATTTTCGATGCTGAAGAATTACTTGTAATGTTTATACACATTAGTTGATATTGCAGTCAAAAAATTAAAATACTATAGAATTAACTTCTCGATCTCTGGTCACTTTGAAATAGTTGAAGAAATTTTTATGATAGCATTTTCATTATAATAAGGATATCATGAGGGTAATGAGATAGGATGGGTAGACTAATTTTTTTCAATTATGGAGATTAAATTACACTAAAAATATCAACATAATTGAAAACAAATTACATTATAAATATTAAAATTTTGTAAAATGGTTTTAAATGATAATGATGATAAGGAATTCATAAATGTAAATTTATAGGATTCAAAATGTGTCTTTCACATCTTCAATCATTCTCAAAAAAATCATTGTAAAATTAATATTTTTGAATTTTCGATTAGATAATATGCATAATCATATTGTTGGAATCAAATTGACGATATGTATAACAAAATCTAGAGTTAATTTTGAAAAATTTATTGATTTCAGATAAGTGAGAACATGGCGTTGATCTTACCTTTTCCTCTCGTTTTTTTTTTTTTTTTGGTTTTCAAGGTAATAAGTTTAGTGTTCTTATTTACATCAAAAATTATCTCAGGAGAATGAAAATCAAAGATATCAATTCTTTATAAAGCATTCTCTATAGAACATAGAGAATTATCTATAAATTTTAGTGTTTGGATAACAATTCTCTATAAAAACATAAATTTAAATGTCCATTTATAAATTATTTCATGGAAAATAATATTTGGAGCATTTCAAATAATTTTTGGAGTATTTCAAGTTTGATTTCAATTAAGGCAATATCTAATTGTAGAATGGTCTTAGGCATGACAAAGATCAAAGGATTTGAAATCATATGTTTCAAAAAAATTATGTTTTTTATATTGGCAAAATCCAAGATTTTTCTAATCATATGCTTTAAAAATATTATGTTTTTGACTTGTCAAAAGATATTAATTGGTGGTTTTTTTTTATGTTTTTAGGATATTTTATTTAATAATTTTGTTTGGTAGGAGGGATTTCTTATTCATTAGATTTCTTTTATCTTGGGATACATTTTATGTAGGGCTTCTCTATGTTCATCTTTCTCATAGATTTATTTTCTTTGGCTCTTTTAAAATTATTTATTGCTATAATTTTAGATTTATGAGGTGAGTGGTTATATTGAGATGGATTTTTATGATAATTTGCAGTATTTTGGGAAGAGAATATTTTGTATTTTTTGTTGGAGAAATTTCCATTTTTTATACACTAGTTCAGTGGGAGTTAACTCTCTAGTTTTATTTAGATCATGACTATTATGCATTCCTAAGGAAAGCTAACTGTTTGATTGTTTTTCTTAATTATAGAATGTTATGCCTTATATATGAGTGTATTTCACTCATTCATTATATTACAATGATCACAATGATTAGAATCTATGTTTGTACTTGCTTTAACTATATCTCCTGTGCAATTTTCTATGAAACATTGACACTTCCCATTTGTAAATATCAAAAGAAGTGCCTCACTAAAATAGTATGCTATACTTTTTATTAGGAAAGTAAAAAGTTCTTATTAAGAAAATAAAAAATATGTTTGTAAAACTTTGCAAACCCTAGCAATGCAAACTTAGAGAGTAAAAAGCTTGAATTTTACAAAATCCAATTATTTGTGATTGGAAACTAAACAATAACTATGAAAAGGACTTGTTTTAGTTATCATTAAAAAAAAATTGATTTAAAAAATAACTATTCATAAAATGTGGTCTACAATATTATAAAAATTATTTTGGATCAATAAAATTATATATATTAAATGTTGATATTGAACAATCATATTCTATAACATTACATTACAAGTTACAGGTATTATTTAAGAATACACTCAATCCACTTTTACATTAAAAAAATAGTGTCTGTGAAATCGTAATGTGTCTGAATTTGAAGAACTTAATGCAAGTTGACAATGACGAACCAAAATAAATGGAAAACTTGGCAAGAAGTCCAAATCACGTGAGAGTACGATCCTGTAACACTGGTTATTCTTTATTTTTTTTGGATTTGAACTTCTAACTTTTTAAGAAGAAATATATATTCTTAACTATTAGACTCATTCAAACTGTATATTTCATTTAAACTAAATTAATTATATATATTAATAAATATTTAACTTATCTTTAAATTTGTATGAAATATTTTAAAAACTATATATTATGAAATATAATTTTTTTTAGTTAAAAACAAATTTAAATGTAAAAGTAGAAAAAATAATAATGTTTTTACATAAATATCGGTTTAAACTTTAATCTAAAACTTTATCTTATTAAAATATTTCTAATCCTTTATTAAATTTCAGGCATGAGAATTCTAATCCTTTAGTGAAGAGGAACTATAGATTGTCGTGAGTCGTACCATAACAAATTTAAAGTTATAAATCTGGGCAAAGAATACTTTTTCCAATAGAAAAATTATCTCAATTATCTTAAGAAAATATAATTCTTTTATAACTTTCTTACCACAAAAAAGTGTTTGGATCATGGTCTCCAAAGTCAAAACATGATCACCAAATATTACATTGTCAAGCATGGCTAAAAACATGACTATACTAAGCAAGGTATCCCATACCATCTCTAATAACTGAAACTGGCAAATACATAACTATAATAACACAAGGGCAGCCACTGAGAAACACTACTAAACATTGTTCAAAAAAGAAACATTACATAATAAATGTTTATAAGTTTTTTCCTCCCCACTAAGTCATTGTTCCAAAGATAATATATAATGCCTCCTTCTAGCTCTCCAAGTGCTTGTTTTGATAGTATATCAGCTTCATTATGGAAGTTCTTGGGAATGTGATTAAAACTGATATGTTCAAAGCATTTAACCATGTTTCTTATCCTTGCTTTCCATCCCTCGATAGTGACTGCCTTTTTTTTTTCAACCAACAAATCACCATTTTGAAATCCCCAAAAATTTCTAATCAGTTAATTGAAATATGTAAAGTCAACCTAATTGTTTCCCAAGCAGCCAACACCTTTGCTTGGGTATTAGTTCCTTGTCCATAGTTAAAAGTCCATCTTATGACAGTATATTCTAGAAACTTTAAAACTCCACCTGCTCAGCAACATAAGCCATCCTGTTGGGTTGCCCCGTCAAAATATGCAACTGTGGTATTGTTGTCA
>ML778213.1:5367-25232 GCA_009831015.1 Picea engelmannii
ATCTTATCCTGTAATACTCTTCCTCCCGATTCCGATGAGCTATTACACTAAGAGGTTTCTCCAAGTAATATGCCCATTATGACCTTCTTAGTGAATTTAATTAAGATATAACCCATAATAACTCAAAAATTACGGAAATCGTCAGAATGCAACGAAACCAAAGCCCAGTTGTGCGGAATGGATCCTGATGATGATCGATGCAATTCGGGCCCAAATAAACCCCTCAATATCTCCCGAACTCTCTATCACCCCTATCTGGCTACTCGGGTAGGCATAACACTCTGAAATGTTGTAATGTTATAATGTCCCAAAATGGGGACATTACATACACTTTGGACATATGATGATGAGAGAGATGTACAGTGGGATTCATGGAGATGCATTGGATTGCAGGCAGGAGACACACTGTTATGAACATAAATATACATATAAAATAGATATTCATAACATAATAATTAATTAATAAATAATAACTATTAATAATGAAAGGACATGTCTCAAAGGACATGACTATTGGTTAAGGGCACCCATGCGTGGGTATATAAATGAGCCCTGATTCTCAATTGTATATCATCTTATCTATTCATATTTTATACATTATTCCTACATGGATTATTGTGTTATATTCCAAGTATTTTGGATAACTCTTGTGTGAGCGAACTTTGTTCGTCTCATTTGGTATCAGAGGTTCGTTTTTTTGATCCCGAACTTTGACCAGTCTCTTTATCAAACCTTGTCTGAACAGGTTTTTGGCCAACCATACTTCATTCAGAGTTTCTCTGATTGTTCTTGATCTTTGATCAAATCAGGCTTTTAGCCACATAACTGGTCTTTGACCACAAATTGGCCCTTGGCCATTTAAATATAAAAATTCTACTACAGAATAAAATATTGAAGGAAAATAAACTATTACTGAAGGAAAAAAATAAAGGGAAAACTAGATTAAAAAAAAAAGGAATAAGCATATATATATAAAAGGGGCTCTATATAAATAAATAAATAAATAAAAATAAAACCCATCGTAACCTGTTTCCCGTGACGCGCACCCCTTTCCCTCCCCACAGTCCACGCATCCCCACATTCCCTGCCCCGCACCATTTCTCGTGACCATTCCCCGCACCTACCCTGTAACCCCCGACTCTCGTAACCCCGTAGCTCCTATCTCTGACCCCGACACTCCCATTCGTGCAAACCCTGCCTCTCACCCCGATACAGGACCCACTGCAACCCCCGTAGACCCCCTTATCTCACCTCTCCACTCCCCCACAAACCTCCCCACTCCCCGTGGTTCTCACCTCCTCTCCCCACTTTCCGTTGTTCCCATTCCCCACATGCCCAACCTCCACGTCTATTCCTTTCCCTATTCCTTCTACCCCCGACCAACAAACCTCCGACAGACAGCTAACAGTCATCCGCTGACATATTCCCTGATAGCACTTATTAAATCGTACGTAAGGTCGTACGATTTCAAAAAGCCACTTTTATGTATATAAATATATAACAAAAAATCAATTTATAAATTATTAATTTTTTTTATATTTTTATTAATATTTTTATATTTAAAAGTCAAATTAAGTTAAAAAAATAAAAATAAAATAAAATAAAATAAATTCAAGCTCGAAAATATATTAAAAGAGAGTAATTCAAGGGATTAAAAAAAAGTACAAGGAATATTAGAGAGTACTTTTAAATAATATTTAAAAGTACAAGGAATATTAGAGAAGGATATCTATCAAGTCAAGGAGCTTAAGTCTTATGATTATAAAAGGATATTTTTAAGATTAAGTGATAAAAATAAAAATAAAAAAAATAATCAAGTCCAATTCAATTTATAAAAAGGACAATTCCAAAATGGAAGGAGGAAGATTCCCTCAGACTTATAAAAAATATGCAAATCCCTTATTAAAAGTTAATGGGATTATTCAAGGAAAGAATATCAACATCGTTATTTGCCCGACCACTAGGAAAAATCACATTAATGTTGACCTGGCAAACCAATTAATGGTTTTAGAACCAAATATAATTGAAAATGACATGTGTCTTTCCGACGAAAAAATATGAAATTAATAACCTACAACTATCTATTGGTGATTACAAATTCATAGGTCAATTCAATGTGGTATCAATGTATCAAGACAGTGTTGATATAATTCTAGGGTCAACTTGGATAGATATATTGGGTGCTTTTGTTTTCAACACAGAGAGTTTTTAACATTTTCTTATAAAAAGAAGAAAATCACGTAACAAGACGTTACAATGAAGTTGATTTCAGAAGCTCCATCATCAGAAGACCTAAAGCACATATCAGAGATGATCCTTCAAGATAACTAGAAGTCAATACAAAAGTTGCAAGATCGACAGAAAGAATATGACAAGATTATCATTGAAAAAGACAAAGAGATTTTCCACCTAAGAAATCATAATCAGAAACTACTTGCAAAAATCTTGAAGTCTAAGGAGAAGAAGCAGTGTTTTCAAAAGTTGGAACAAGAAAATCAAGGTCTCAAAGAGAAATTAACCGAAAAAAAGGAAGAAATCTCCTGCCTAAGGAACCTTAAGCAAAATTTACAAGAACAAATTAAAATCTTAAAGGATGAAAATAAGGAAGAACTTTTACGATTAAGACGACATAATCAAGATTTATTAACTCGGATTAAAAAGCTCAAGCACGATAAGAAGTCTTTACAAGAAGAGCTAGATCGCAAAACATCATTAATCGACAAGGAAACAATGACTGATCCAATAGAGAAATTATCCGACATTCAAATTTCGACAGTAGAAAAAGGAACCAATACAAAGTCAATTGATGTTCAAATTTAAAAGAATGCTTACGTGGACAAGTCACTACAAACATCAAAAGAATATGATTCCAAGGAAAAGTCACAAGAGATTAGGATGCCTTATCGTCATCCAACTCACAAGAGTCATTATGACCAACGACTAGGAGAAGAGGAAAATAAACAATGTTCTTCTTACCAACAAATAAAATACCACACTGAAAAAGAACGAAGACAAAATCAACAACTTGGAACAATCAATCATCAAACAATTCCAATGAAAGTAGATTTGGGATGGATCACTCCCCAAAAGATGCAACACATTAGTTTGGGAATTCGAAGGTTATATCATCTTGTTTCGTCGAGAGTCGCAACTACAAGCACAAAATATTTGAGAAGACATCGTGTGCCAGAACAAAAGTTAAAAGGAAAGCCTTCCAGTAATTATGCTTTGAGGACAAAGTATTTTTAAGGGGAAGGCAATGTTATGAACATAAATATACATATAAAATAGATATTCATAACATAATAATTAATTAATAAATAATAACTATTAATAATGAAAGGACATGTCTCAAAGGACATGACTATTGGTTAAGGGCACCCCTGTGTGGGTATATAAATGAGCCCTCATTCTCAATTGTATATCATCTTATCTATTCATATTTTATACATTATTCCTAAATGGATTATTGTGTTATATTCCAAGTATTTTGGATAACTCTTGTGTGAGCGAACTTTGTTCGTCTCACACAATTAGTGGAGTATGGAGATTCCTCTCCCTTGCAACAGCACATAGTTCTGGGAGATCACCTTCACAGTAGCAGCAACTATTTGAGTGATGATGGAGGGAGAGAGATTGACCAATAGTTTGCGGAGTTATCTATTGTTGCATCCGATAGTTGGAGTTTAGACGAGTATTCACCATGGGTGCTAGTGGATGAGCTTTAGGTCCAATCCTGGGGATTGACCAAAGCATATGATACTTTCCAGTCCTACAGTCGGTTACAAATGTTTCTGTTATCTTTTCCCGATACTTTCATCATTGACAACAACATAGGGGAAGATAGACAATGGCAGGGGACATGGAGAGTTGTTAGGCCGAGACCACCTGACAGGAGTGTCTTTATTGCATACAGCAGGATAGGGGTGGATCATGAGAGACAGACAGTTGAGACCTTAGGCGTGATGATGAGCATCTTAGGTCGTGGGATAGCAGATATCTCAGAGGGTGACACAGATTCAGATTCTCATTGGGATGAGGATGGAGGGCTTCTGGCAGTTATCAGTATGACACATGAGCAGCTAGTGAGGATTGGAAGTGATGAACTTCCAATTTTTCCATGGGATCCGGGAGTCCATTTGGTTAGTGGGTTGTTTCATCTTATGGTGGCCCAGGTTGCGCCGGAGAGCAACATACTTCACTCTTGGATGGTTTTGAGAGGGCTTGCAGGGACTTGTTCTAGGTGACGAGACATGTTCTCCCTATTGATACTCATGATCGAGTATGGAGGTGGTTGGGCAGATGATGATTCCACAAAGATACCTTTATAGGTTCAGCTACTTGACTGTCGGCCCCGTTTTCACAGGTATTTCAGCATGAGGATCCAGGAGTGGGGGATCCAGTATGTATATTTTGAGCAGACAGTCATGATCACAGTAGTGCAACGTCCGTGTGATGGTCCCTGTCAGAGGCTAGCATGGGACCCTGGGATTACAGGGCTAGGCATTTCATTGACTAATGGAGATGACTGGACCTTTGCAAGGGGAAGTCACTTTGACTTTCCAGTGAGCTTCAGTATTGGGGGGAGCACGTCACTTGTTGGTGATTCGTTGAGGTCTTGTAGTACCTCATTATGGCAGCAACATGTTCAGTTGGTGGAGGTCGTGTTGGGGTTGGTACGGTCTTGGAGGACAGACTCATTTCAGGTTGAGACCATGTGTTATTTGCAGGAGACTCATGGTATTGGTATGTTACAGGACTATATTTCACGAGGCATTGCAGTTCACATTCTGATATGGGATCCAGGGATTGGAGTGCTTGGTAGTTCCGCGTTTGATGGAGCTGAGTTTCGAGTAGAGTGGTTGCTCGGGGAGTTGACTGAGATTCTTTGGCCATTGATCATTCTACTCATCAAGAGCATGTGGGTGTCATGCATGGTGAGCACTTGGAGAGGCCACATCTTGAGGGGAGTCTACCTTGTGTCACACAGGTGGATATGGGACCCCAGTATCATATGTAGTTGGATTCAGTTATTGCTTGAGGACAAACAATATTCCGACAGGGAGGGCTGTAATGTCCCCATTTTGAGACATTATAACATTACAGAGTGTTATGCCTACCAAAGTAGCCAGATAGGGGTGACAGAGAGTTCGAGAGATATTGAGGGATTTTATGGGGCACGACTTGCATCGTTCATCATCAGGTTCCATTCCTCACAGCTTGGCTTTGGTTTTGTTGCATTCCGACGATTTCCATAATTTTGAGTTATTATGGGTTATATCTTAATTAAATTCACTAAGAAGGTCATAATGGGCATATTACTTGGAGAAACCTCTTAGTGTAATAGCTCATTGGAATCGGGAGGAAGAGCATTACAGGATAAGATGATGAGAAGTGACTTTCAGTGGCCGGAGAAGCCATCAAGATGGATAAATCACTTTTTAGAGGTAAAATGGTTAATTAATTAATTAATTAAGTGATTTAATCAAGGAATAATAAAATAAAGAAAAAGTCACTTGGAGGGAAAAGGTCAACAATGAATTAGGGTTTCGGGAAGCTATAAAGGAAGGGTAAAGCAACCTAATTCAATATATTATGTTATGATTGGATGTTGAGGTATTTGCAGAGGAGGAAATCGACCCCTTTGTTGTTTTGTGGATTTCTGGAGGAAACCACAACCCTTGATCGGTTTCGGCGTTGAGATACACACCCTAGCCTATCGAAGATACCATCCAAGTATTTCACCGTGCATTACAGTGTCCATTTCATTGATTGCACAGCTCAACTAGTGAGGGCACAAGTGATTGAGAGAGGGTTTGTGCGAACGCTTGAGACAGTTTCAGATCTGGTCGATTCCTTCCGACCCATTAGAGAGTTAGCCAAGGCGCACCTATTGAGCCACCTGTCATTAGTTTCTGACAGTGGAATTTTCCGAAAAGCGAAAAACAGTGATTTAGGGCACAACTCTCGGGGAAGCACATTTGGGGTTCCAAGGGATATTCCGGGGCAGATCTGAGGAATCCCTTCCGACCCATTACAGAGGAGACCAGGACGATAATTTTGAGCTATACATCGTCAGATTCTATTGGTAGAATCTCTAGGACGCACTCATTGAGCCCAAGAGGTGCGCAAACCCCCAGGGGGTAACATCCGGAGCTTCAAAGGTCAAATATTCAGTCTGACAGTCATTAGGATCAGTCTAGAGGCCAAGGCGCATCTTTTGAGACAGTTTCCAGCTCATTCCGATGGGTATCGCCATCAAGGCGAGTTTTCCGGATTCTACAGCAGTTATCGTGAGCTGCCAGACTGCTTTTTGTCGATCTATCCATGCATGCGCAGACCGGCACCTATTCTTCTGATCACGGGTATTTCTTATCAGTTATTTTGTATTCCAGTGATGATCCATGAGATCTAATTGACAATTATCATATATGCTTCCATTTATTATTGTATTTCCTGCTTTTTCAGCATTATATATATATATATATATATATATATATATATATATATATATATATATATCAGTGAGTTGTGTTGTCCTTATTTCACATGCATTGTCTTATACTGCTAAAACGCATAATAAACTGGAACACACATGCGAAAATCACCAAGCATGTTCACATAGTAACTCAAACGCATTCAGAAACCCCCAGAGTATCAGATTCAGTGGCCAAAATCATAGTTCAGCGGTAGATATCCCGATCAGCTGGATCAGGGATATTTCAAAGTATTAGATCTGAGAGTCAGAACACTAATTCAGTAGTAGATATCCAGATCCGCAGGATTTGGAATATTTCAAATCCATCAAGCAATACAAGGGGTACAAACATACACTTTTCACTAAACGTTTTCCTCTAGACATCATAGCACCCATTGTTGAGCAAAGATCAGTAATAAAATTACGATGAGGGTAATGCTAGGGAAAATGTGCACATCCATAAAATAAACCGCAACTGCATCTGAAAACTGAAATACCTCTGTTATCAAGATGTGTCTGACAAATATAACTAGAAAATTGCTAAATGATCCTCAGACAACATGAGGGGTAACACACCCAATCAGACTTAGACATACATGCCAAGCTAAGATAGTACATTCAGAGGCAAATAACTAAGTTATTACCCTTTCATAAACTCACGATTTATGATATAAAGTTTGAAATCTATCCTATAGTTTGTGTTATATGCAGATAAGAACTTTAAAAATTCTAAATCAAACATCAAGTAAACTAACCAAATAACTTAAAGTATAAACCTACCAACTCCATAACATGTTCTTTGAATGGGTTATACTCCGCAGCTGAGTTAGAATCAATTGTTAGAGTAGATTGGCAATATCTTTTCAACAAACCAAGAGTTCGGTTAAGAAGGTTTCCTGCAATACAGTGAGTGTAAAAAGCTTAGTACTAGTATACTTTGCTATTTTTATCATCCTGCAGAACTAACATGTTGTGACACGCAAAAACTAACAAGGCTTTGAAATTTGAAAAGCATACTTAAATTAACGATAAGTGGACTAAATATATGAAGCCCAATTGGATCACGTTGTCATTGATGCCAATGGTTTGCATGTTTTCATTGATGCAAATGGTTTGATTGATTGATGTCAAGTGATTGATTGATTGATGCTTGATAAAAAATGTATATGTATTGTCCTTGATGATAATGATAGATGTCAAGTGGAAACCAATCGATGAAGATGGATCAATGAGTTGACATTGATATGATGAAGATGGATCAATGAGTTGTCATTGATACATGATGCATAGTTGATGTATATGATGCAGTGGTGAATCGATGCAAAGATGAATCATTATTGTCTTATCATGATTGATAAGGTGCACAAATGGATGAACTCCAAAGTGGTCCCCTTATGGTGAAAGCCCTCACGGGAAGACGCTTTACAGATTGAGTTATCCTAGAAGAATGGTTGGAGGACCCATGCTTGTATGTGGAATAATGAGATGAAGATCAATGAAGTTGTTGGTGAAACTATCCTAGATGGATAGTGCTTGTCATGCCATTTCCGGTGGTATGTGGAACATCACATAACTCCTCACGGTTTGAGAGTTATGGCCTTACGAAGATGAAGGACCCCCATATGAAGGCTTGAAGCCCACAAGGTCAAAGAAGTCAAAGTGACCTAAAAGAAGAAATCATTATTTAAATGATAAATTCAAGTGACAAAGTCAAGATGGATTATTTAAATAGTAAAGAAAAGTGACGAAATCAAGAAGGAATATTTAAATGATAAAGTATTGGAGAACTTTCTATTCATGGAAAGTGGTTAACCCTAAAATAAGGAAAATAGGTTAAGTAACCTAAAAAAGGGGTAAGTGACCTAGAAGATGAAAGTATAAATAAGATGGCTATGGTCTCTTGTAGATCATCATTTTTGTGGATTAATGAAGAGCTTCTTGTGAGAATATCTTTTTGGAGTATTGATGGAGAGCTTCTTGTGAGAGCTTCTTGTGAGAGAATTTTGGTGTGGATCTCTTGAGCATGATTGAAGATCTATTTTGAGAAAGAGAGTGTGAGGAGGATCTCATGGACGCATCAAAGTTTCGGCAATATCGGAGATCTTGACAACAAAAGTCTCGAAGCTTCAGAAACCCTATTTTTTGGTGCGTACGCAAGTTGTTTGTGTATAGGGTGCGTATACGCAAGTTGTTTGTGTACAAGGTGCGTATAATACGTGGGTTGTCTATCTACAAGGTGCGTATACGCGGGCTGTCTGTGTATAGGGAGCGTACAGTGGATAAAATCATGGATATTTTTGGTTAAGCTGATGACAAGATGTTGAAGACTGAAGCAGGTTCCAAATCTGCACTCTATGGGCTCAGATCTATCACTGAGACACTGGTATGGCTTCATTATTGTCTTGATGGATAGCATTGCTTATTGTGTTGTGAATGCCTAGGGCATTCTTGGTATGGTTGCTATGACGTGGCTTATGTTGGTTGATGGAGTGAGTTGCACTCTTATGATTCAATACTGATATGATGGCTATAGTATGTTGATTACTTATGCATGATTGAGTAGCATTCATATTGATTGGTTGAGGAGCATGAGTAAGCTATTGGAGAGCTTGGATGTATTGTGACTGGTTGGTGGTCAGTTTGGACAGTGACGAACAGAAGAGAATGATAAATTGGTTGCAGGGGATCTGAGTTGATCTTGAAGGACAAACCCTAAAATCTCAGAAGGTATACGCAGGCTGCATTACTATTTGGGAGAGTATACGCACGTTGAAGTATTGATAGGGCGCGTATAACACGCGGGCTGTACTACTGGTTGGGCGCGTACACGCATGCTGCACTACTGACAGGTCGCGTACCTGTTGCAGATTGACATCTGTTGAGGATTGTTGCCTCATCTCAGTTGATGTTGAGGGTGTAAGTTGAGTCTTGCATTATAGAGCTGATTCTCTTGTAGAGTTGTACTCTATTCAGTTGTTGTTGATAAACCCCAGATTGTTGTCCATAATAAAAAGAAAATTGTACATACATCTTGTGTCCTTTGTGTTCCTTATGATGATGACTTGTTGATGATATATTGTTGATATATGTTCACATCTAACTGGTTATAAATGACAACAATGGGTAATGAATGAATGTTGAATGTTAACTAAAGTGTTTTGTGCAAGAGGGAAGTTTTGGGAAAAAGAGCCCCACACTCATTCAACCCCCCCTCTAAGTGTGGTAGGTGTGTACAACAGATAAGAACTTTAAAAATTCTAAATCAAACATCAAGTAAACTAACCAAATAACTTAAAGTATAAACCTACCAACTCCATAACATGTTCTTTGAATGGGTTATACTCCGCAGCGGAGTTAGAATCAATTGTTAGAGTAGATTGGCAATATCTTTTCAACAAACCAAGAGTTCGGTTAAGAAGGTTTCCTGCAATACAGTGAGTGTAAAAAGCTTAGTACTAGTATACTTTGCTATTTTTATCATCCTGCAGAACTAACATGTTGTGACACGCAAAAACTAACAAGGCTTTGAAATTTGAAAAGCATACTTAAATTAACGATAAGTGGACTAAATATATGAAGCCCAATTTAATATTGAAAAACATTTTCTTTCGTTCATGGGCTCTAGCCCAAGAACATATAGAGCCTCACAGATATTTGATTTTGTCTGATTACAAAGTCTTCTACAATTGTTTAGATTCCCAAGAAAGACTCACCGATTGTGTTAGCAAGGTGGGCATTAACAATATTTGTAAATCGTTCCTCGGAGTAGTCCCCGTCATTACCAAATTCAATCTCTCTCAAAAAGAAATATCTAACAGCATCACATCCAAACCTATCAATCAGATCCTTTGGTTCAAGAACATTCCCTAAGGATTTTCCCATCTTCAAACCATCCTGTAGAAAAAAGAAAAAAAAAGTTATCTTGATGTCTATAGATGAAAAAAAGGGTCAAATTGACTAAAGAAGATCAACATCTGAAAGCACAACAAAGCAAAGGGTACAATTTTGAAAGACAAGCCTGTAGATTATAATTACCTAAGTTGCACATTTAGAAGGGCATTGCAAAAGAGTCTATATACACATGATCACAAGAATTAGGCACCAAAAAATAGCTTAAACATCACATGATAGGCATACTTTATTTGCAAAGTTGCAACCTATGCATAAGAATATCTAATCTAATCACCTAAATGAGGGATATAGTGCCCAACACCCTATGATACTCCGATGTGAGAAGGGGGCTCTCTATAATCTTCCAAGGTTATCAATACACAAGTGAAGGCAACTGTCAACAAGCTAACTTTGATGTCATCCTAATCAACTTCAGAGACTACAGAAATGTTCTTAGATTCTTATTTGATGCCTTTTCAATAGAATCAATTCCCAGGGAACAGAATCAATAGGCCAATGCCATGGCTTCTTCAGCCTCTAATTTTCATCCATGTCCTATACCACTGAATAAATATCAGCTGGAGCCTGGAAGTGGTTTACCGACCCTCAATACCAGATACCATAAATAATTGGAATGTGTTTAATAATGATGAGCATATTTTGCAATTTATGATGGGTGCTTATGATTCCATGTAGTGTGCAGGGTGAGTCAGCGAACCAGGACCTATTACAGCTTAGATTCAACAAGATTCCAAAGGGTTTGATTCCTTTGGAAAAGGTTTTTGATGGGGATGATCAGATTAGGGTACTTACAAAGACTATTAGTTCTAGTTCTAATTATCATGAGATTAATGTTAGTACAGGCGCATGCCCTAGAAAGGTAAAGATTGATCAGGGTTGTAGGCCAGATGAGAGAAAACCTATAGAAACCTTTATTTGAGAATTTCAGGATGTATTATCTTGGACAGATGATGAGTTGAAAGCCTATAGAATTTATGTATTTAAACATCTTATCCCTCTAAAGGTGGGTACTGAGCCTTTTGAATGAAAGCAAAGAGAAATGAATCCTAAGTTGGAATCTACTGTTAGAGAAGAAATTCAAAAGCTGTGTGATGCCAATATCATTGAACGAGTGAGCTGTTATTTTGGGTCACAGTCGGTACGTAAGAAAAATGGTGAAATTTGCATATCCATTGATTTTAGGAACATAAATCAGCAGTCTTTAAAATATAATTACTCTTTGCCTAACATGGAACAACTTTTGCAGCAAATTACTGGTTGTAAGATGTTGTCTATGTTAGATGGTTTTTTAGGTCATAATCAGGTATTCGTTGTGGAGGGTGACCGATTCAACATAGCCTTTACAACACCATGGGGAACTTATGCCTGTGTTTTCATGCCTTTTTAGTTAATTCATGCTAGTGCTATTTTTCAAAGAGCCATGGATTATGGTTTATGTGACATTATTAATACATTTCTTCTTGTTTATGAGGATGACATCATCAATGATTTCTTATTTTATCAATGATTTCTTATTTTATCATTGATCTTGGAGAGATTAGCGAATCTAGGAAAACAATTGCTATATTATCGTAAGAGGACATGGAGCTAAACTCTGTACAAAGAGTAGCTCTCTCCATCATTTCTTATGATTGGATTTGTGAGGAGTTTCCCTCCTTGGAGCTTTGTTGAATATCTTTTTCAAGGTTTAATGTGAAGTGCAAAGGTTCTTTCTTCTCATATGCGAGGCTTATGTTTTCATTTGTAATTGTTACTGGTGGATGCTAGAAGTTATTTGCAAACAACCTGTTTTGAGAGGCCGCCAGATAAGGGTATATTTACCACATTGGAAGGGTTCTTTCTCTCTTATTTCCTTTGTTGTTTTATTTCTAAATGTATTATCTTGCATCTATCATCTTGTTGAGAGTTGTTGCTGGATGAATACCTCTTTGTAGGACACACCCTCATAGCATGATTTGAGAGTGGCACCTCTAGGGCCCTCCAAGTATATTTCTGTGTTATTTAACAGCAAGTTAAGGCTGATTGTGGCATGTTTACCAACTCTATTTGTTGTAATCATTTATTAAAAAAACCTTGTAGATTGATGTCTTGACTCCATTTTTCTGAAATATCCCTTGCCTTACTACTCATTTCATTTTCTGTTTTGCTGATTTGGGTGATTTTCTGGTTCAAAACTTTTATCAAACACTTTGCTAACACACCCAACTACCAATGTAATATTCCCCTTTACTTGTTGGCTGAAATATTTCTGATTTGTTGATGTAATTTTCATATTTAATAACCCCTCTTATGGCTGAAATAAATATGGGCTTGCTACTGTAATAATTTAGAGCATATGTGGTTCAGAAATTTTGCCGAACAGTTTGCTAACTCCCTTAAAAACCACTGTTAAAGTCCCCCTTTCTACTGCTGGTTGGTACAACACCTTTGTCAAACACTTGGGCTGCCAAAATGGCCTTTTATGGCTGCCGTTTTGGCCCCTTTTTCCATACAACTTGATGCCGGTATGTTTAGTAGTTTCCTGTTGATTGGTGACTTTTGTCAAACACCTTACTACTGTTGTTTTTATGCTTTGTTTGATTCAGGAGTTTTGACAAACAGTTTGTTGGTAAACAGTATTTAGGACTTTTAACAAACTGTTTGCATACATTCCACAAACATATGATATAAGGCAAGAGAAGGAGGATTTTATTTATTCATTCAATGCCAAACCAAGTACAAAATGCCAAGAAATGATGGCACCTTACCCAACAGGGGTGTTCCTTATATAAGATATAGAAGGTACCAAGATATAATATAGATCCTGTTATCCACTAGTTTGCACAAGCTTGATTTCCTGAAGAGCCGCCAAAGAATGAGCAATCAGTGCTCATATGACAGAGTTCAGAGTTCAACCGGTCTTGCAAAAGACCATTTTTTCCGCATTTTCACCATTGTAATAAATGTCCTAAGTATGAGATATTGTAAAAGGCTATTGGCCACCTAAGACCTAGGAGTGAGCACATATATTGGAGTGTTTTTTTTTACTTATTAATTATTTTTTCTGCTTGCCTTAGTGAGCGATTAAATAATTTCTAAGTTTTTTCACTTAGAAGACTAGCTCTAGAGCCGAAGTATGTACTGGCGATCAAGTCTTTGCATGGAAAATCTAATGTCTAGTGTCTAAATGTATATGAGCTCATACTAGGACATATTGATTGAGTCATTTGGAAATTGCGGCTAGGTTTGATAGGTT
Source organism: Picea engelmannii (assembly GCA_009831015.1). Taxonomy (NCBI): domain Eukaryota; kingdom Viridiplantae; phylum Streptophyta; class Pinopsida; order Pinales; family Pinaceae; genus Picea; species Picea engelmannii. Next base: position 18,993 of record ML778213.1, read on the forward strand.
TTTTTTAAGTTTTTAGTGAATTAATTAAATTCCCGCAAAAATGGAATTTATTATTTCTGAGTCAATAAATTGTAAAAATATGGCATCAAACATTGTCAAATGTCATATTTATAGTCGTTTTTCAGTCCAGAGTATCATGTAAACCCCTATTTCTCATCTTTCGAGACAAAAAAGTGATTATTATCACTAAAAAACCAATTTTACTCGAAATTTACAGAAAATGGGTAATTAAATTAATCTCCTAAATTTTAAGAGAACTGGGGAACATGTTTGAAACATGTTTTTCTCATGTCCCCAGTTGACTGGAGGCCTAGGATGAGTTAGCTAAAGGGGAGGTCGACTTAATTGAGATGACATGGCCTTGGGGGGATCCCAATGTGGGAACTCGACCCCACTTTCCTAGTTGGCGCAATCTACATGAGGCGTGCACATCCCAATGTCCCCACGCATTCCCTAACTACCCCTTCACTCCCACTCACTCCCACTCTCACCTCACTTCACTCCCTATCCACTACTCTTCCACTCCACGTACCTCCACACCACTCCACATCAACTATCCTCATCTCCCACGCATCTACCCATTCACTAGTGCGCCACTCCCTCATCTCCCACACATCTACCCATTCACTAGTGCGCCACTCCCTCATCACCCACACATTTCCTAAACCCTAACCCTAACCCTAGCGCATGCCTACTTAGGAATTGTCATCCCATTTGCTATTTAAGCAGGGTCGACATCTCCTCAAAATAGTTCGTCTTGGGCAAGCATTTGTACTATTGTAATCATTTTGGAATAATAAAGACTTTGGAGCTGTTTTGGTGTGTGGACTCAAATGTGTGGATGCTTTGATCTAATACAATTTTCTTTATGAGGTAACATGTATCTTACATTTTAGTTTTGTGATTAAGTTGTAAGGCTTTGAAGGTATGCTATCATATAGTTGGTTAAGATCAATCTAGTTTGATTTGTCTTGTTTCTTCTTTATCTCATAGACTTTTACATTGCATGCTTTGTTTTCGGCTAAACTAACATGCATGTTTAAGTTTTGTTGTGTAGGGAAGACCTTTAACAACTTTGTTGCAGGATTGAAGCATATAGTTGCAGGTTCCTCAAGCTTAGAGGATTGACAGGTGGTTGTTTCAACCGTCATCGTCCAAGAGATTCAAAGATTGAGCTCCCTCTTCTTCACATCAAGAGAACCCCGTAGCCTCAAAGTTCCAAGCTCAAGCAGAAACTCAAAATTTCGATAAAATTCTTTCCCGTATCTTTTGATTTCATTTGCATGCTGCTTAGAATAATTCTAAAACTTCATTTTAAACATCTAAAGTCTGCATGCATTGTTTTCTAGATCTAAGCTAGAATTTGTCAATTTCAAATAATAGATCTAGGCAAGTTTTAAGCAATTTTTTGGTCTTTTCACCTAGAATCTAGATCAAAGTCATTGCTTAGTTTTAACTTCATTTTAGAGGTATAATGTTTGTTGTTCTAAAACAGCAAACAGAAGTCACTAAAAAGGCCTAGGTTAGGTTTTCTTTAAGTGCCAAAAATCCCAAAAAATATTGATTTTTGCCTTTGAATTTTTTTCAGAAAATTTTGATAAAAATTTTTATTGTTTAAAACTTATTTTCATCATTTTCTAACTTCATTTGTTTGTTGTTTTCTTGCAGCAATAACAGGTCCAAGAGAAGATTCTGCCAGTTTTGGGCAAAATCAAGGCTCCCGGGGCACCCTGGGGGGTTTTAACTTCGTCAAACAAAGTTTTCCTTTTTTCTATCTCTTTCTTGTATTTCTCTAAAGGATCCAATTATAAGGATATTTTTCTTTCTAAAGAGCTAAAAGCTCAAAGAGAACATTGGTTCTCTGTTGTAATAGTGCAATAAAAGCGGGCCCTTTGTGCCCAATTTCTCCATCCCCGTTAGGGGGATTTGTGTTGTTGGTTTGGTTTCTTTTCTTGTGATTGATGCATGCTTAAAATCTATTAATCAAACACACAAGTCAAGTACATCGGACACACTACAAACACTCTTAATTTCATGCATGTTAACCAAATCTTAAAATCTATCATGCATGCTTAGTTAGTTTTGCTTCAAGTACTTTTCTTTTACAATAATCTTGCAACAGTATTTAAATTTCTAAAGGTATCTTGTAAATCTTTTTATCAACTACAAATAAGGGTACTTAAATCTAATTGTTGCAAATCTATCTTTCTATTTTTCAAGTGTTTGTGCAAGTGCAAGTACTTCAGTTACAAAGCAGGGTGTGTGATTTATCTCTTTAAAGCTTTTATCAAGTAACTGAACCTTGCTAGCTTAATAGGGCAATCTCTTTAGTTGTTAGCTCTTTAGGATGTGTCCTTTCCGGGAAGTACTCATACTTTAGGGCTGACCGTGAAAGCTAGGATGGGCCTCATTACCTTACTATCTTGAGCATCCGGCAGTTATTTGGCAATAGGGGGAGGAGGAGTAAGGTTTGACACTTAGTTAGGGGGGTAATCAAAATCTATAAAATCTTTAAGAAACTCTTAACCACTTAGTCTTTTAGACAATCTTTACTTGGGTGTATCTTATGATGGTTGTTTAGAATACTACATTGCAAGCACACATACATCTTTTATTTTTCATGCAAGTCTATGGTTTAATTTTTTTAAGTGTTGAATCTCTCATGTTTTGTTGAGCATTTATCTTTCAAGTGTTTCATATCTTTCAATTTATGCTCTTTATGGTGTGATCCCTCAAGAGATAGCGCATCCCACTTGGAGGTATCTTTTTGCTGGATCTTGAGTGCTTTAGTGGTTGCCATTGAAAAGCAGTCCAATTCTTATTGGGGCATGCTTGGCCTTATGTGAATGATCTTAACTTTTGAATATCTTTTAATTCTCACACTTTGGCACTTGGTTAATCTTGTCTATTTGTATCTTGTGTATCTCTTGTATAATTGTTGTAATATCTTTCTTTTATTATTGTAAGTATTTGTATCTTAGTTGTGGAGTAATTGTAACTGTGTAATACTTGTAATCTTTTGTAATTAAACTACCTTAAACTTAGTTGACCCCTTGCCCAACCTTTAGGCACTAATCTTAGTTGACTTAGGGAAGGGTTTGTTTGTCATAAGTAGTTTTGCACTTTGCATTTGTTGCCTTGGCATCATAGGTTAGTTTTCCCCTAAACCTTTAACAAATTAAAACCAACTCCTAGAACATAAACGTTAAATCTTATCTAGTAACTAGGGTCTACCCCCCTTGGCTTCCCTAGGAGTAAGCCTAGAAGGAAGAGGTTCCAGTCAAGGTGATAGTGTGGACTGTGAACCTAGACATTGTGCCTCTGAGGACACACTAAGTGAGCAGGACTTAGCTCACGTTTGCAAGTGTGTATTAGGACGGCAACATCTTTGGCGCCGTTGTCGGGGATAAGTAATTTATCCTTGGTCAAAACGACTTAACTTAATTTTTTAAGAACTAAACAATAAAAACTTTAGTCCCTAAAATTCTTTGAACTTGTATTGGTTGATTTTGTGTGATTCCTTTCCAAGTGGCGACTCCATTGAAAAAATATGTCAAGTATACTACTAGGAGCACTTTACAAGGAGTGATTTATTCTTTCGTGAACCTGAAAAGGTTTATAGGAGGAGGCTAAATCACCTTGCTCCTAGGAGACTGCTTGAAAGTCTTGGGGAAGAAGCACTCACTGATATCCAATACTTGTTCCAAACTAATAATCAACCAACTGTAAATAATCCCACTACTAATCCTAACGTCACAATGAGTATCTTTTTGATACCTTTGAGCTTTGCAGCAATCCAAGGTGCCCCTCACGCAGTTCCTAAAAAAGCTATTGATAAATTGCCAACATTTCAGGGGAACAATGCTATAAGTGCAAAATCCCATATCCTCAACTTTCATATGTGTGTGGAAAGATATTGTAGGGGTCATGATGAGGAATATGTAAAGATGACTTTGTTTGTGTATTCTTTAGAGGGGGATGCAGCCGAATGGTTTACTAATTTCGATCCAGCTACATTTCGCACCCTTGAGGAGATATTGAATGAGTTTAGGAAGAGATGGGGTGATCAAAAGGAACATAGGTTCCAGCTTGCTGCTCTTACCACTAGCCATAAGAAAGAAAATGAAACTGTGGTAGAATTTAACACAAAGTTTAACAGCTTGGTGAAAAGCCTTCACAATGATATTAAGCCTTCAGATACTGCAATTTTGATTTATTACATCGAGGCTTTTGAGGGTGAAATGAGGTATGTCTTAAGGGATAAGGATCCTCGGACTTTGGGAGCAACACAAGCTACAAGTATAAAAATTGAACAAAATCTGCTAGATGCTAGGAAGTCTAACATTCCTGGTTTTACTAGAGGGTCCTCTTCCCAACTACATGATGAGAAGAAGAAAAATGTTGAAACTCAGAAACCCTCTAATGATGGCATTAAGGAGCTCACTCAATTGATTAAACAAATGGAAATTAATCATGCTAATCAATTGAAGGAGCATGTTAGTCAGATGAATGTCATGCAGAATAGGTTGATAGCCATGGAAAGGGGGCAAGCTAGTAGGCCCCAACATAGGCCAAATGACAAGTGGCCTAAGAAGTCCCCTCCACAAGATCAAAGACCACCAAATCCATTTGAATCCACTAATTGGGATGACCACCAGGCTATTCATTATTGTAGACCTTGTGAGCAATTCCATGATGAGTCAACTTGCCAAGTCTTCCTTCACCTTTATGGTGAGGAAGGACCTTATGGAGCAGAAAATGAACAAGTTAATATGTGTGGTCATGAGTATAATGTTGGCATGTATGATTGGATGGATTTGGATGAATGTGACGAGGGGGTGAAGAACATGAATTGCATGAGTGATGTTGTGGTGGATAGAGTAACAGAAATGTTTGTTCCTAAGCCTACTTCACAACAAATAGCTAAAATGGATAAATTTAAAGGCATTACCTATCAAAGGAATGGGAACAAAGGTCAAGAGAAAAACCAAGCAAACATTCCCAAGGTAGCCCCAACTCCCCCTAAGTCAAGTGTGCATGCAAAACTCAAAATTAAATATTGACTTAGGAGGATGGTTAAGTAATGCAAAAATGTTGGTACCAGTGTCAAAACTTATAAAGATTCCTTCTCAGAGGGAGAAGCTACTCAGAGCCATAGAAAGTCCTTCTCAGAAAAAAATTGAAATTCCACCGACAACAGCTTAGCAGGATGCACCGGTTATTCTGCAAAATATGGATAGGGGAAACGAAAAGAATAGACCCTTCTTCCTATCCTTGCTCGTGAATGATTTTATTCTTCATAATTGTATGCTAGATTCAGGAGCTACATCAAATGTTATGACTAAGAAAGTAATGGAACAATTGGACTTAAGAATATCTAGACCTTATCATAACATTTGTGCTATGGATAGCAGGACAATCGAGGTGCATGGTTTGATTAAGGGATTACAAGTACACTTAGCTGCATTCCCAGATATCATGATTGAGATGGGCATTGTTGTAATTGATGTGCCTGATACTTGGGGTATGTTGCTAAACAGAAAGACAGCTGCAGATTTAGGTGGTAATTTGCAAATGGACTTAACTTATGCCACCATTCCAACTCCAAATGGTTTAGAGTTTAGATTAAATAGAGAGTTGGAAAGAAAGTATCATGTGGAAGATCCTAGGAAAAAGGAGAATGAGATTGTTTTTCGGGAAGTAGAAATGGGATGTTATGAGATAGAACATACCCCATGGTTTGCCAAGATGGAACTTAATAGAAAACCCCCAAGCATTTGAAATGTTTGGGACCCCATGGATTCTTTTGATGGGCTTTTTCTTGAGGAAGATTTGCATATGACAGATAATAATTTGCCTCCTTCAGAATCCAAGTCAGAGTTGGATTTGTTAGTTGAAAATGTGGCATAAGCTCTGTTATCCCCGATATCTAGGGATAACTAGGAGATCATGTCTCGAGGCCCACATGGTCCTAGACATGGAGTACGAGAGCAGGAGCGACCTGAGCATGGTCCTGGAGGACCCATCTTCTTCTTCTCAGTCAGACTTGTCTTGCCAGCAGTACCAGCCTCCATCACTACCGGCTTGGACTTGCATCAGAAAAGGCTCTTGCTCCATGAGGTAATTGGTCCGAGGTATCATGGTATGTGTCATATTTGATCATTATAACCTTCTTATGTATGCATTAGATCTCTTTCACTTTGGATGAATGCTTGGATCTTACACTAATCCACTTGACCA
>ML778213.1:41557-54390 GCA_009831015.1 Picea engelmannii
ACACGAGACGGGAGTTGATGAGGAAGAAGCTTTGCTTCTCTTGCAGAGACCCTTGGGTCCCAGGGCATAGATGCATGGGAAAGGGACAGATCCACTACATTGAAGTGGAATCAGGCAGTGAGGAGGAGGATGAGGATATCGGGACACGGGCAAACAATGATTCAGAGGATGAGACCACACATGAGTCAGAGCAGCAGCTGAAGAAACCTCAGATACCGGCAATGGCACAGCCCAAGGAAGAGACAAAACCTCGTAGAGAGGTGAAAGGGGGAACCATAGCCACCCTTTCAGGTGTACCCAGGCACAACACTCTCAAGCTCAAGGGCCTTTTACAGGGGCAGCGCATGACCGCTTTAGTTGATGGTGGAACCACCCACAATTTCATAGATGCGTCCTTAGTAGCCAGGAGGGGGTTATGCATTGAGGAGTTTGAGGGATTCCACGTAGCAGTGGCAGATGGATACATGATGACATGTCTGGACATGATCCCAGACCTAGAGGTCAAACTAGGAAACTACACCATGATAGACACTTTTTATGTAGTTGACCTGTCAGATACAGATACAGTATATGGGGTACAGTGGTTATATTCATTGGGGGAGATTGGGTTCAACTATCAGACGTTGACCATGAGCTTCAGAGACGCCAGTGGATCGAGAGTGGTACTAAGAGGCATGTCTATAGGAGCACCACGAGTAGTATCAGCAAAACGGATGGAGAGGATCTTCCGTCACGATGATGTGGCCTATGCAGCAAAGTGTTTGATCACCACACGGAAGGATTCAGAGGGCAGAGAGAAGTACCATCCACATATCAGAGAGCTTATGAGCCAGTATGAGCCAGTGTTTGGGCCGATACCACGAGGGAGACCACCAGATAGAGGATTTGAGCACACGATCGAGTTGGAGGCAGGGGCTACACCAATGATCACCACGCCCTATAGGCATCCCAAGAGGTTCAAGGACAAGATTAAGTAAGCAATCAAAGAATTGCTTGCGTTGGGGCACATTCCTTGGAGAGGAGTTCGATCCAGGTTATTGACAGGGCTTATTGACATTCTAGCACCTAGGTATTTCTTGCAAGGCTTTGTTCATCAGATTTGGAGTGTTTTGAGAGGGTTACTCTTGCTATATTATTATCTGGAGCTTTGGGACGTTTTTGAGAGAAGGAGGGCGCAACTATGATTCAGATCTGCTCAATTTGGAGGGGTTACACCTCAAATCTAACCCTAAGACTTCTCCTAGTAGCTTGTGGTGGCCCGATCTATCTTTCTAGAGAATTTCAGGGTATTTGGAGGCCTCCTCCATCAAGGCCGAAATATTGAGCTTGACAGTCTTCAGGAGGGCACAGCCTTGATCCAGGATTCAACAGTTTGGAGGGGTAGAACTTGGAATCTTGACTTGAGACTTCAGCGAGGGATTCTACTTGCCCCGATCTATCTTTCTGTGAAGTTTGGTGCTATTTGGAGATCTCCTTCAGCTGGGCCGAAATATTGGTCTTCTTAGCTCTACAGTAGGACGTGCCATCAGCCAAGGGGGTTTGGACTTGACCCTGGTTCTTCTTGCATTGATCTTCATTGTATATCCAGCCTTTGGAGGCTTGCATCTTCTTATCAAGAGCATTTTGTAGCAACTCATATATTATCTATTGGAGCCATATGATGTTATTCCAAATCTGCATCCTCTTTGTATCAGGTTCTTGCTTTTCACAATAATAAAGGTCAGATCTATGCTATTTGGTTCCATATCTTGTGTACTGGTTAGATCTTGTATTTCCATTGAGTATATCTTCAGATCTGTGCTTAATAACTAAATATAAACCCTAAGGCCGAAACTTAAGTGGCCAACCTGCAAACACACACATACAAATAAGTAAATTAGTGATCAGTTAGTGTTCCAAGCGAAAAAAATTGGCTTGGGAACATTACAGTGGTATCAGAGCTCTGATCCTCCCATCCTGTGAGGATTAGCGCATGCACAAGTTCAGTGGCATCTATATGGGCCGAAGAAGGAAACAGACAGGTGAAGCAGAGGCCGAAATGGAAGGGTCCAGTGAGGACAGTGAGCCACAAATTCTAGCAGGGATTGCTAAGGACTCGCAGCGCTCCATACATGTATCACAGAGCGACCTTGTAAATCACCTGTAAAAAAACCAAGAGACAACACGTAGGGGAGAGGCCGAAATATCAGAGACCTTGAGGAAGGTAAGTGAAAGCCAAATAAGGATATCACAACTCTTGATGGAGATGACTCATAAGGGGAAAGGCCCAGAATCTTATGCCAACAGGGAAACCAGTGGATCTCATGGTGGGAACAGACATCAGCAAGAACATGTTCTCTATCACCATTTGGAGGGAAGCCATGGAGGGGGAGCACCACATGGACAAACTAATAGTAGGACCACTCCTAGACCGTACTTGCCCTCATTTACAGATGAACCAACACAGCCCGACCACCCAAACGACTTTGAGGATCAGTTTGATCAGTATGTCAAAGAGTACAACTCACTAAGCCTACCAGTTCAGAGGCAGATCACCTTAGATCAGTTTTGTGGATTGAAATTCAGAAGCAAACCCAGGTCGTACCACAGGAACAACTATGAGCTAGAGCGCAGGGCTGGGAAGATGGAGATCCCCTACTTTGATGGCTCGGCCAAGATGACTACACAAGCGTGGGTACAAAAACTAGACACTTACCTGTAGCTTAACCCTATGAGGGAGATGGATGCCATCAAGTTTGCCACCATGTACTTGGATGGCAAAGCTCATGACTGGTGGTACCATGGGTTGACCACACTTGGCCACAATCAGATAGTGGCATACACAGAGTTTACTCAAAGGCTCATTGACAAGTTTGACCAGGGGGATCCAAAGTTACATTACAGGGAACTCACACAACTCAGACAAACAAGAGCACCGAAGGTGTATATTGAGGAGTTTCAGAGGCTAGCAGTCATGGTACAGGACGTGTCACATTCTAGACTCACGATTCTTTTCACAGAGGGTTTGATGGAACCCTTAAAGGGTTGGGTTAAGGCCTTTAAGCCTACCAACTTGCAGGATGCTATATGGATGACGAGAGATCTAGACCCAGCTGCAAAACCGAAATTTGTGCCTAGACCACCTCTAAACACCGGAGGGAGAGACAAAGACCTCCCATGAATCCAGGAGGAAGAGACCCAAGGGGATTTGACAGGGGAAGAGGCAGGATGGATGAGAACACTAGAAGAGAATTGAGGAGAAAGCAGTTATGCTACACATGCAAGGAACCGTGGGACCCATCCCACAAGTGTATGGGCCATGGCAAGGCTCATTATATTGAGGTGACATCTAATAATGAGGAAGATGAGGATTTCGGCCACATCCAGAACATAGAGGCAGACACCACCAAAACTGCAGAAGAGGAGGCTACAGGTCACGGCAATGCAACAGAGGAGAAGGCTACATTGGCATCCATCAGTGGGGTACCCAACTTCAACACTTTCAGGATGAGATGGGTATTACAGGGTCAGAAGGTTTCGGTGCTCATTGATGGGGTGCTTCGCACAATTTCATTGACTCAGCACTGCTACAGAGAAGGCACATACCCACAGTTGAGTTTGAGGGATTCAAGGTAGAGGTAGCAGGAGGAAGCACAATGCCTTGTAACAGGTACATTCCAGGGATGAAGCTTACACTGGGTAGGCATGACTTAGCACGGGACTTTTATGTGATGGACCTCCCAGATACAAATATAATCCTTGGAGTTCAGTGGCTCAGCGTGTTGGGACCTATCACCACCAACTACAAGACTATGGAGATGTCTTTTACAGAGGAGAATGGGAGAAAGGTAGTTCTCAGAGGCATGTCGGGAAACACAACCAGAGTAGTCACAACAAAGCGTATGGAGGCCATTTTCAAAAGAGAGGAGATTGTGTATGCTGTTGAGTGCAAGATTTCGGCACGTGTGGACAAGAAGGGGAAGGTTCACTATGCACCGGAGATTCAGAGGATCGTTGACAAACACAGTAAGGTGTTTGGACCCATTCCACCAGGAGTGCCACCAGATAGGGGATTTGAACATATAATAGAGCTGGAGGGGGCAAAACCAATCATCACCACCCCCTACCGGCACCCAAAGAAGTACAAGGACGAGATAGAAAAGGCCATCAAGGAACTATTAGACATGGGTCACATTAGACCATGTTCCATTCCTTTTGCATCTTCGGTGGTACTGGTCAAGAAGAAGGATGGAACCATGCGCATGTGCATTGATTTCAGGCCACTAAACAAGAAGACTATTAAAAACAGGTATCCCATTCCGAGGATTGATGAGCTATTGGACGACCTCCATGGAGTTGTTTACTTCACAAAGATTGACTTGCGCTCTGGTTATCATCAGATCAAAATGAGGGAGGAGGACATCCCCAAAACTGCTTTCAGGTGTCACTACGGCCACTATGAATTCCTAGTGATGCCATTTGGATTGACCAATGCACCAGCCACCTTACAGTCATGCATGAATCACGTCTTCAACAAGCAGTTGAGGAACCACCTTTTTGTGTTTTTTGATGACTTGTTGATCTATAGCAATACTTGGGAGGAACATCTTCAGCATGTGGAACAGATTTTAACCATCATGGAGGACCAATCCTTGTATGCCAAGGAATCCAAATGTGAATTTGGAATGACAGAGGTCCTCTACTTAGGGCACATCATTGGAGTGAAGGGGGTACAAGTACACCAAGAGAAGATCCAAGTGATACTTGACTGGCCCACACCTAAAACTCTTAAAGAGTTGAGGGGGTTTCTCGGCATCTGCACTTATTACAGGAAGTTCGTCAAGGGGTTCTCACAACTTTGTGCATCTTTGACCGATTTGACCAAAAAAGGGGCTTTCAGATGGAGTGAAGTGGCACAGTCTACATTCGACAAAATGAAAAAGGTAATGAGCACATGCCCAGTTTTAGCCTTACCAGATTTCGGCCTACCCTTCATATTGGAGTGTGATGCCTCCAGAGAGGGCATTGGGGCCGTACTTATGTAGAATAGGCATCCCCTTGCCTATGAGAGCCGAAAGTTGAGGGGCCCTGAGCTTCTTTACACTATCTACGACAAAGAAATGTTGGCCATCATGCATGCCTTGGCCAAATTCATGCAATACTTGATGGGAGCAAGATTTGTAGTGACATCAGATCACAATAGCCTTAAGTACTTCTTGGAACAGAAAGACTTGAATATAGGCAGCAGAAGTGGGTTAGCAAGATAAAGGCCTATGATTTTGACATTGAATATGTCAAGGGGAAGAATAACGTGGAGGCAGATGCATTATCTAGAATGCCATCGGTCTATGCTATGACCGATATTTCAGTTGATTGGAAGGCACACCTCCTAGTGGAGTAGTCCAAAAACTAGTTCGCTTGTCAGTTGATGGATGGACAGATACAGGATGACAACTTCAGAGTCATAAATGACATCATCTACTGCAAGGGTCGAATCTTCTTTGTTCCAGAGTCAGCCTTCAAGGCAAGGTACTACAGGCATGCCATGATTCTCCGGTGGCAGGGCACCAAGGGATGGTCAAAACATACAGGCAGGTAAGGGAAAGGTTTTCATGGAAGGGCCTCAAAGAAGATGTGATGAGCCACATCAAGGAGTGTACTACTTGCCAGGAAAACAAGGATGAGCACACACATCCAGCAAGGTTGCTACAACCTCTACCCATCCCAGAGCACAAATGGGAGAGCATCTCCATGGATTTCATCACAGGATTGCCAAGGGCACAGGGAAAAGACTGTATTTTTGTAGTGGTGGACAGGTTAACTAAGTTTGCACACTTCTTCTTCATTTCCACAGACTTCAGTGCAGCACAGGTGGCCGAATTATTCTTTAGGGAGATCTTCAGACTACACGATCTACCCAAGACCATTTTTAGTGACAGGGATAATCGATTTATGAGCACCTTTTGGCATGAATTATTCAGTTTGGTTGGTACAGCCTTGACCCCTAGCACTAGTTATCATCCTCAGACTGATGGGCAGACCGAAATAGTCAACAAGTGGGTGGAAGGCTACCTCAGGAATTATGTAGCAGGGCAACAGAAGGCATGGGTTAGGTGGCTACACCTGGGGGAATACTGTTACAACACCACTCATCACATGTACATATGTATGACTCCATTTGGGGCTTTGTACAGTTATGACCCACTTTCTTTTGTAGAGATTGCCTTTGGTGATAGCAGAGCTCCGATGGTACAGGATTGGGTGCAGCAGAGTCAGGACATACTCAGGGAATTAAAAGATCATCTACAAAGGGCACAGAATCAGCAAAAGGTCCAGGCAGACAAACACAGGGTAGAGCGTACTTTTGAGGTTGGTGACTTGGTCTACCTGAGGCTCCAACCGTACAAATAGGCTTCTATCAAAAGAAGTGGAGCAGAAAAGCTCCAACCTCGGTTGTTTGGACCCTACAGGATCAGCAAAAAGATAGGGGTTGTGGCTTATGAACTTGAGCTTCCACAGGGCAGCAAGATACACAACGTCTTCCATGTGTCGTGCTTGAAGAGGGCCATCGTCCAACACATCACCCCACTTGAGATACTGCCACCTTTAGATGAGGAGGGGCAACTGGTACTAATACTGGAGGAAATACTGGGGATTTGGGAGAAGAAACTCCGGAGGAGGAGCATCAGAGAATACTTAGTCAAGTGGAAGGACTTGCCCATTGAGGATGCCACGTGGGAGAGTGAACAGGTGATACAGGAGACCGGTTCATAATTGTTTGTGGACAACCAATTTCCAGCAGGGGAGACTGTAATGTCCTCCACCTCTTGATGAAGAGGTTTGGAGAGACTTAGTAGTCTAGTTATCCCCACTAGACTATAGTCTCATGCAGCATGGGGAAAGGTCAACTAAACTCAATGTTATAATTTGAAGTTGACTTGAAAAGGTAAAAAGTAACTCATTGGAGGATTAGAGCGCTTGAGGTTGAGTTACGAGTTGAACCTAGGGTTAACTTAACTCAACAGAGGAATAGAAAGAGGTATAAAGGAAAGCCTAGGGCGCACCTCTCATTCATCTTGGATTATTATGCATTTGGCTATTGGGCTCTTGAGCACACAGTTTTGAAGGTTTTGAGAATACAAACCCTAGAGAACAACTCAGTGGTGAAAGATTTCACTCACCTTGTTCCAAGCTTGGTCTCAGGGATGAAATACTCCACCCACACCATTCTACAGTATTCACAGGTACCATCATTCATTCAAGAGAGCAACAGGCCGTACCCTTGAGGGTTTTCCAGCAAGGGGCACCTCATTCCTTGGAGAAGAGTTCGATCCAAGTTATTGACAGGGCTTATTGACATTCTAGCACCTGGGTATTTCTTGCAGGGCCTTTTTCATCAGATTCGAAGTGTTTTGAGAGGGTTACTCTTGCTATATTATTATCTGGAGCTTTGGGACATTTTTGAGAGGAGGAGGGCGCAACTGTGATTCAGATCTGCTCAGTTTGGAGGGGTTACACCTCAAATCTGACCATGAGACTTCTCCTACTAGCTTGTGGTGGCCCGATCTATCTTTCTAGAGAATTCCAGGGCATTTCGTGGCCTCCTCCATCAAGGCCGAAATATTGAGCTTGACAGTCTTTAGGAGGGCGCAACCTTGATCAGGGATTCAGCAGTTTGGAGGGGTAGAACTTGGCATCTTGACTTGAGACTTCAGGGAGGACTTCTACTTGCCCTGATCTATCTTTCTGTGAATTTTGGTGCTATTTGGAGATCTCCTTCAGCTGGGCCGAAATATTGGTCTTCTTAGCTCTACAGTAGGACGTGCCATCAGCCAGGGGGGTTTGGACTTTACCCTAGTTCTTCTTGCATTGATCTTCATTGTATATCCAGCCTTTGGAGGCTTGCATCTTCTTATCAGGAGCATTTTGTAGCAACTCATATTATCTATTGGAGCCATCTGATGTTATTCCAGATCTGCATCCTCTTTGCATCGGGTTCTTGCTTTTCATAATAATAAAGGTCAGATCTATGCTATTTGGTTCCATATCTTGTGTACTGGTTAGATCTTGTATTTCCATTGAGTATATCTTCAGATCTGTGCTTAATAACTGAATATAAACCCTAAGGCCGAAACTTAAGTGGCCAACCTACAAACACACACATACAAACAAGTAAATCAGTGATCAGTTAGTGTTCCAAGCGAAAAAATTGGCTTGGGAACATTACACAGGTGTTCACGTCACTTTAGAGGTGAGGTAGTCACCTCAAGGAAAATGTGACATATGGATGGATGCCCCTAAAGCTCAATTCTAAATGGTGGAGAGAACTTGGAAATGAGTCTTGGGAAAGGCTTAGGGTTTCCAATGCTTTGAGTGATCTGCTGAGAGAAGAATACCTGCCCAAGACACAATGAAAACCAAGTATACAATGCAGTATGTTAGGTGGGCAAGCAAGTTAAGCTTGATGTCCCTAATTGCTTCAATAATCAATGATATATATCAGCATATAAAAGATAATAAGGGCTGCAAAACAAGTGCTAAAAGTCCAATTGAATAAGCAAGAGACAAGCTAGTGAAGACTAGTTCAACTCAACAATGACTTTAGCACAAAAGCAAGGCTGTCATAAAAAGCTTACTGCAGTGATATTTATCAGCCTTATGGTTGTAGCAAACCAAGCTTTATAACAAAAAATCAGCCAATGAAAATTACTTCCAACTAGCTCAAAAAGAGAGCTAGGGTTAGTAGTTTTTAGGGCAAAATTGTAGCCAATTCCTAGGGTTAGTTTAGAAGTTATCTAGGGTTAAAGGGTTAGATTTTTGCAGCCCTAAAGGATGTAGGTTAGTTTTGTAACAACAACAAGTTATTGTGGATGAAAGATGTAATGTTCCTGACTTGGATAGTCTAGGAAACGCTGCTAATGTGTGTAGGATCAATGGTTTACAACATATAAATGATCATACAAATAATAAATGCAACAAAGGACTGCAAAGTTTGTATTATGATATCTCTGTGGATTACAAAATGGTCGAATGCAGCTGAATAAACTGACAATACTCGACTAGATGAACATACAAAGGATCTTAGCCAGAATACAAATAAGCAACTAAAACATAATACCCGGAATATGGGAGCACTGTGGAATCAATGGATGCACTGGGACTATGGCAACTCTGACGGTTACTGCTGGAAGTTTGGAAAGTTCGCCCTGGGAGCTATACTTCTTGGAATGGCCTGGAAATTGTCCCAAATGATGCGCCCTGCTCTAGTCCTCAATACTGGTATCTGTCGGACCCCTCTGCTGATGAATCTGGACCCCGGATGGATACCCCTGGCGGAATGTGCCCCTCTTCTTTTGGCAAAATGCGTCTTAGTGATTCCACCGTCGGAATCGGACGAGATATGTCTCAAAACGACTGCCTTGGTCTACTGGGAAATGGATCGGAAGGGTTTCCCTGAATCTGGTCTGATGCTCGCTCTGGAACCCCAAATGTGCCCGCCAAAAGTGTCGCACGTCCAAGTATGGAAAATGCATCCCAGTTGATTCCTCCGTCGGAATTTGATGAGGAACCAGACAAAAGATGTGCCTTGCCCTCCTCTCAAATGGGTCGGAGGGAAATCTCGGAATTCTCCCTGGATGGGATAAGTCGACTAAAAACCCTCTCAGAGGTTGCGCCCTCACTTTGGATGAATGCGCTTCTGTTGTTGAACACTGTGTAACTGTTGCTGAAGAATGATGGAAGACCTGAATGATATTCCCGATGACTAGGGTGTGTCTCTCAACACCAAAATCAGCCACTGGTGTCTTCCTCCTGGAATCCACGGAACTATCTCTCCTGAGATGCGCCTCTTCTCCTCAATGACAAGTCATAATCTTCATAATGATGAATTAGGTCGCTGACTCTTCTCTTATAGCTTTCCAAAACCCTAATTCACTGTTGAAACCCTAATTCGTTGTTGACCTTTTCCCTCCAAGTGACTTTTACTTTTTTTTATTATTCCTTGATTAAATCACTTAATTAATTAATTAATTAATCATTTTACCTCTAAAAAGTGATTTATCCATCCTTATGGCTACTCCGGCCACTGAAAGTCACTTCTCATCATCTTATCCTGTAGTGCTCTTCTTCCCGATTCTGATGAGCTATTACACTAAGAGGTTTCTCCAAGTAATATGCCCATTATGACCTTCTTAGTGAAATTAATTAAGATATGACCCATAATAACTCAAAATTACGAAAATCGTCGAAATGCAACAAAACCAAAACCAAGCTGTGCGGAATGGATCCTAATGATGAACGATGCAAGTCGAGCCCAATAAAACCCCTCAATATCTCCTGAACTCTCTGTCACCCCTATCTAGCTACTCTGGTAGGCATAGCACTCTGTAAAGTTATAATGTCCCAAAATGGGGACATTACAGTCCTCCCTGCCGGAATATTGCTTGTCCTCAAGCAATAACTGAATCCAACTACATATGATACCAGGGTCCCATATCCACCTGTGTGACACAAGGTAGACTCCCCTCAAGATGTGGTATCTCCAAGTGCTCACCACGCATGACACCCACATGCTCCTGATGAGTAGAATGATCAATGGCTGAGGAATCTCAGTCGACTCCCTGAGTAACCACTCTACTCGAAACTCAACTCCATCAAACGTTGAACTACCAAGCACTCCAATCCCTGGATCCCATATCAGAATGTCAACTACAATGCCCTGTGGAGTATAGTTCTATAACATATCAACACCATGAGTCTCCTGCAAATAACACATGGCCTCAACCCGAAATGGATCTATCCTACCAAACCATACCAAACTCAACACGACCCCCACTAACTGAACATGCTGCTGCAATAGTGAGGTACTACAAGACCTCGACAAATCACCAGTCAGTGAAGTGCTCTCCCCAATACTGAAACTCAATGGAAAATCAAAGTGACTCCCCCCTGCAAACGTCTGCTCTTCTCCATCAGTCAATGAAATATCCGATCCTATAATCCCAGGGTCCCATACTAGTCTCTGACATGGACCATCATGTCGATGCTGCTCTACTCCGATCATGATTGTCTGCTCAAAGTATCCATACTGGACCCTCCACTCCTTGATCCTCGTAAGATGAAACAAACTATTGACCCAATGGACTCCCGAATCCCATGTCAAATTTGGAAGTTCATCACTTCCAATCCCCACTAATTGTTGGTGTGCCCTACTGGTAACTGTCAAAAGCACTCCACCCTCATCCCAATGAGAGTCTGAATATGTAGCAACCTCTGAGATATCCTCTGTCCCATGGCCTAGGATACTCCCCATCACGCCCATGGCCTCAACTGTCTGCCCCTAATGATCCACCCCTATCCTAATGAATGCAATCAAGACACTCTTGTCAAGTGGTCTCGGCCTACCAACTCTCCATGTCCCTTGCCACTGTCTAGCTCCCCCTATGTTGCTACCAATGATGAAAGTATCGAGAAAGGCTATCATAAATATCTGCAACCAGCTGTAGGACTGGAAAGTATCATATGCTTTGGTCAATCCAAAGGACTTAACCAAAAGCTCGTCCATCGACACCCACGGTAAATAATCGCCTATACTCATCACTGAACACCAACCATCGGGTACAACGGTAGGTACCTCCAATCGCGGGTCAATCATTCTCCATCCATCATCACTCACGCAACTGCTGCTACGGTGAAGGTGATCTCCCAGATCTGTATACTGCTGCAAGGGAGAGGAATCTCCATGCTCTACTAAGTACATCTCCTCCTTGCAATCCAGTGCATCCCCCTGAATCCCACTGTACAACTCTGTATGTCTCTGTGAACTACCACTCATCACTGTGTGCCCCTGCATGCTCATGTGATCTCCTGTATACACCTGCAACATCCTGGATCCTAGGTGTACTACGAGTTCATCCTCTACATGAAGGTCGACCAATCCTGGAACACAAATGGAAGTGTCCTCATAACTGCCCCTGGCTCTGGAATCCCCAGGTGTACATGTGTGCTCAACTGTCTCAACACCCCTCATGAAGGGTGGTCCCTGTGACCTATGGACATCCTCATGTATCTCTGGATCATACCTCTCCATACTCATCAGTGATCTTGGGTACTCCTCATGCTCCTCCCTCAACTGGTGCTCCATTGCTAAACCACCAACATCCTCTCGCAATGTGGTTGAGGGATATATCTGACTCTCTACTGAAATAGATGTAGTGGATCTCTGTCTAATTTCCTCAAGGAGCTCCTCTGATCTGGACTCTGATTCTTGAAGGGTTGTCTGTGTGCCTTCCGAGAATCTCTGTGTGCTCACCAACTCATGAGTGAGTCGATCCACCTCAACCTCCTGCTCCCTCAGTGCCCTGTGATACACCTCGCCAACCTCCAATAGGTAATCCCTATCCTTCAACAATTGTTGGTAGTCGACCCTCATCAAAATCACTCTCTCCTTGAGTGTATGGAAGTCATCAATGACAAGTCCCCCATCTGAACTATCCTGTGCCATCGAGGCCCTCCAACAATAACCTGCCACCAATGCATGTGTATCATCAATGCATCTAGTGGCTTCCATGATCATGTCCTCATTGACTCTCAACTGTCCTACCAAGTGTCGTGACTCCTGGTCACAATCCTGTTGAGGTGCTACCTCATGCCTCTCACTGCTAGTGTCAACAACGGAATCCCCAACAACACACTCCTCAAAATATAAGGCACTGAACTACCCACTGTCCCCTGTGCTACTAAGTCCTACTGTATGCCACTGCACGCCATCACCAACTGCGACCTCTATCTAAATCGCACCATATCCTGTATGGGCAGCTGTATCCTCCTGTGCACTCACCCTACTAATATCATCT
>ML778213.1:68723-79825 GCA_009831015.1 Picea engelmannii
GTTGAGGTATGTTCCATGATTGTATCTCCTTGTTTATTACTGCAAACACACATATAACACATCAGAAAACCCTAAGCGTAACTGTAAGCAAAGTGTTTGACAAAATACCACAACCAGAAAAGTTTTAAAAGACACCCAAAACCATGATGTTTCCTGGCATAATGGCTTGGGAACATTACATACTTTGGGGTCCGGCTTGCATTGCTCATCCTATTTTATCATTATGATCCATTCCGCATAGGTTGGCTTTGGTTTCGTTGCATTCCGACGATTTCCATGATTTGGAGTATTTTGAACTATAAGTTAATTAAATTCACTAAAGAGGTCATTTTGGGCACATTACTTGGAGGAACCTCTCAGTGTAATAGCTCATTGGAATCGGGAGGAACAACACTACAGGATAGGATGATGAGAAGTGACTTTCAGTGGTCAGGGAAGCCACAAGGAGAGATAAGGTGTTTTTCAAAGGTAAAAAGGTTAATTAATTAATTAAAGTGATTAAATTAATTAATTAATAATTAAAAAAGAAAAGTCACTTTGGAGAGACAAGGTGAGCAGGAAGTATAAAGAAGAGGCAAGGGCCTCTATTCTCGCATTCATCCATGTATGTTTATCATTTTGAAATCTAGCTTCTAGCTAGAGAGCCCATACCTTGGGGGTTTTGAGGGTTTTGACTTAACAAACCCTAGAGGACGATTCGGTGGTGAAAGATTCCACCTAGCTTGTCCCAAGCTTGGTCTCGGGGATGCAATACTCCTCCACACCATTCTAGTTCGGATCTATTCAGTGCAAGAGGGTTCTACACCAGCCACAGGCACAGGAAGAGAAGCAAGGCGCACCATTGGGGGTTTCCAGCAAGGCGGCGCACCATCCATTGAGGGAGATTCATTGCAGGTGATTGGCAGGGCTTCTGGGGATTCTAGCACCTGGGTTTTTCTTGCAAGATATTCACCATCATTTTTGGTGCTTTTTGAGAGAGTTTTATGGTACATATTATTTCCTAGGGCATTGGGACGAATTGGGAGGAGGGCATTTCGGAGATTCAGATCTATTCAATTTGGAGGGGTTATACTTCAGAACTGGCCCTGAGACTTCACCTAGTTACTTGCAGTGTCTCGATCTATCTTTCTAGCAAGTTTCAGGGCATTTAGAGGCCTCCTTCATCAAAGCCGAAATTGTAGGGGTTGACAGTTTTTAGGAGGGCACAGCTCCATTGGAGGATTCAGCATTTGGAGGAGTTTCCCTTGGTAGTTCGATTTGAGATTTCAGGAGGGATTCTACTCATCCTGATCTACAGTTCGGCATCTTCAGCGGAGCATTTGGAGATCTTTGACAGTAGGGCCGAATTATTGAAGCTATTCAGTGATCCAGCGGGGCGTGGCATCTTCGAGCTTGGGGGTTGACACTACATACGGCCCAGATCTTTCTTGTATTGGTATTCATGGTGTATTCAGCCTTTGGAGGCTTATAGTATCTTCTTGGAGCATTTTGTAGCAACTCCTATTATGTTATTGGATCCATCTGTTGAGCATTCCAGATCGGCATCGTCATTGTAGCAGGTTCTTCTATTTATGAATAAAATCAGATCTGAGGTGTTTTGGCTTGTCTATCATATTGTCGATCTTGCATATGGTTGAGGTATGTTCCATTACGGTGTCTCTTGTTTATTGCTGCAACACACATTAAATTCATCAACATAAACCCTAAGGCCGAAATCAAGAGGCCAACCTGCAAGTAAACACATACAAACAAGTAAATCAGCAAAGTGTTTGACGAAATGCCACAACCAGTAAAAGTTTAAAAGACACCCAAAACCGTGATGTTCCTGACATATTGGCTTGGGAACATTACATTGACAAAATAATACTACAAGAAGTAAGGATGCTTGAATATACAAGTGCTTGAAAGTAAAAGTGAAGTAAATTGTTTGCAAGTAAAATAAAGGAAATTGCTTAAGCTTGAAAGAGATTAAGTGATTGAACTTGAAAGCAAAGCAAATACTTGAAAAGAAATGAATAGCTTGAAAAACACAAGTTACTATGCCTCCACGGCTTAAGCAATGAAATGAAAAGTGCTTCTAAGATCTAAAGATAAACCATAAAATAAGCACTAGAAGCAATAAACCACAACTAGTCACCTAGCCTTACCATATAGGATGGTTGGTTTGGCCAAACTCTTTCTTAAGTGTAGAAAAACAATAAAGAATAAAAGAACTTGAAAGGAAACTAATCCTAGCCACACAACCTTGTCTTAAGGACAAGTGGGGCAAACTAGAAATGAAAAGCAATGCTGAAAATAAAACCAATTAACTAGCCTTACGATATAGGATGGTTGGCATGGCCAAACTCTTTCCTAGGTGTAGGCAAACTAGAAATTAAAAACGCAGAAAATTTAATTTGCTTGAGAAATGCAAGCCCTAGACACTCTCTTAGGCTTGCTTACAACTTGAGAAAGGAGAAGAAGAAGGGGGTATTCAATACCCTTGCTTAGGAGGAGTTTACTTGACTTTAAATGGCCCCAAATGGGTTGTTCCTCCACGTTTCTGTCACAAACCTACAAAAAACCAGCAAGTAAAACTCGCTGGAAAAGCTGCAGAAATGACAAAAAAATCTGCAGAAAATTTCTGTTAGTGGAAACTAGGAATTTTAAGTATAAAACCAGCTGTATATATATTCGTTTTTGGTCTATTTTAGAACACCAATCCACCCAAATATAGAGGAATATGAACAGAAAAGCAGAACAAAAAATATTAGAGGTTTTAAGTGGATGATAAGGAAGATTTTCAGATCTGAAATCTATCTTCAAAACCCTTAGGTGACCTGCAAATTTCTTGAGACAATGCTACAAAAAAAAGAAAGGGGTGAGCACATTCATGTAATAGAACAAAATACTTTGTTAAAATCTACAAGATATACTCACTAAATTTATGATAATACTACCAAAAGATCTACCCAAACAAAATACTTTGCTTAGGATGCCTACTCTAGATCTACAACAAATGAAAACAAGAAATAACTAGAACAAAATCACATCATTAAGCAAGATGGCACCAAGAAGACACTCAACATCATGTATCCTCCAAAGATTTTTTGTATTAGAAGCAAACTAGGACAAATACTTGCCCAAGCTTTAGAAAAGAAAAAGAGAGTAAGAAGAATGAGAGAGAAGAGTGGGAGAGAAATGGGTAGAGTAACCTTGCACTAAGATAGATCATGTAAAATGAGGGAGGGGAGGCTTTCTTTTATACTTGGGAGGCAAAAGAGACCCCTCTTGGATGAGTTACAAGTATCACACATCCAGGAGAAATAGACAAAGTCAAGAAAATGTCACTTTTAGGGTTTTGGTAAGTTAGGGTTTGAGGGTTGAGTGAGGAAAGGGGGAAAACACCTTTTCCTATGGTCAAACATTAAGTTAGACACCTTTTTGCTTAATTATTTACAAAAATTGACATTTTGACTTTGTCAATTAAGCAATTAAATTGCTGACTCTAGATTGACTTGGACTCCTCATGGACAATGACCTAGCAAAACTTGTTTAATTGAGTTGAAACTTGGTCCAAGGGTGTTGGGAGTCTCATTCCATTTCTTTTGAGCACAAATACCCCTATCAAAAATCCCAAGGACCTAGTTTTTACATTTTTACATCAAAAATAATTAAAATTACCATTAATTAGGTAATTTTAAAAAATTAAAAAAAAACAATTTAGACTCGATGGAATTCCACAAAACTCTAGAAGACGTCTAGCATGGTCATTTACACTATTCCTAGACCCTAGTCACCCATAGGGATCAATCATTATAATGCCTTTCACCACTTTGGAGAATTATTGTGGGAGTGAAAAACTCAAGGGAAATTAATAAGGTTGGTTAGGCCAAATTAATAACCTGAGGAAAAAAAACACTCGATGAAAGGGACTCCTCTAATGATGAAGTCGTAGGCAATTGACCTAAACTATGATCCATGCAAACCTATTACATTATTATCCCACGCAAGGGAGCGTAAATTCCAATTATACAAATACGTGTTGGAGGCCAAAACTGCCTTCTAGAAACAACAAGTCTTCAACTTGGTAGCACCATCAGGTGCATATCTTCATGGTACATGGAGTTGACCCCCTAGTCGAAAAAGGTGGTCAACACACCCTAGCCGAAATTGTACAAGC
The DNA here is from genome assembly GCA_009831015.1 of Picea engelmannii. Classification (NCBI taxonomy): domain Eukaryota; kingdom Viridiplantae; phylum Streptophyta; class Pinopsida; order Pinales; family Pinaceae; genus Picea; species Picea engelmannii. Next base: position 72,886 of record ML778213.1, read on the forward strand.
TTTTAGAGAAAGGTGGGGTGATCAGAAAGAGAACAGGTTTTTACTAGCTGCCCTTAACACAACTCAGAAAAAGGAAAATGAGACCATGGAAGAGTTCAGTAAAAAGTTTAATAACTTGGTTAAAAGTCTCTCTACATCTATTAAGCCTCCTCCAGCATCAATATTAATCCATTACATCGAAACTTTTGAGGGAGAGATGAGATATCAGCTAAGGGATAAGGATCCACAAACTCTTATGGAGGCACAAAACTATGCAGTAAGGATAGAGAAAAATATGTAGGATGCTAGGAAGTCTGACATTCCTAGTTTTTCTAGAGGAACTTCTTCCCAACCTTATGATGAGAAGAAAAAGAAAATTGAAACTCAAGGGTCTTCTAGTGATGGCATTAAGGAACTTACTCAATTAATTAAGCAGATGGAGGTTAATCATGCTAATCAGATTAAACAAATGGATAGTAACCAAGCCAATCAAATGAATGCCATGCAAAATAGGTTGATAGCCATGGAAAGGGGTCAAGCTAGTAGGCCCCAACATTGGCCAAATGATAAATGGCCTAAGAGACCTCATCCCCAAGAGCAAAGGCCACCAAATCCATTCAAATCCACTAACTTGGTTGATCACCAAGCTATTCCTTATTGTAGATCTTCTGGACAGTTTCATGAGGAATCAACTTGCCAAGTCTTTCTTCATGTTTGTGAAGAAATGGGACCTTATAGAGCAAAAAATGAACAAGTTAATATGTTTGGTCATGAGTATAATGTTGGCATGTATGAATGGATGGATTTGATGGAGCATAGTGAGGGGTTAAGTTGCATGAATAATGTTGTGGTGGATAAGGCAACAGAAAAGTTTGGTCCTAAGCCCTCTCCACAACAAGTAGCTGAAATGGCTAGATATAGAGGCATTACTTATCAAAGGAATGGAAATAACAATCAAGATAGGCCTCAAGGAAGTGTCTCTAGAATACCTCCTCCCCCTCCTAAACCGATGGTTCACACAAGTTCAAATTTAAATCTTGACTTAGGAGGGTGGTTAAGTAATGCAAAGATGTTGGTGTCGGTGTCAGAAATAATGAAGATTCCTTCTCAGAGGGAGAAGCTACTCAAAGCCATAGAAAATCCTTCTCAGAACAATGTTGACATTCCACCAGCAATGGCTTATTAGGATGCACCTGTTATTTTGCAGAATATAGATAGGGGAAATGAAAAGAATAGACCTTTTTACCCATATTTGCTCATGAATGATTTTATTCTTCACAATTGTATGCTTGATTCTGGAGCAAGCTCAAATGTTATGACTAAGAAAGTAATGGAACAATTGAACTTAAGGATATCTAGACCTTATCATAACATTTGTGCCATGGATAGCAAAACAATTAAGGTGCACGGTTTGATTAAAGGATTACAAGTACACTTGGCTGCATTCCCAAACATCATGATAGAGATGGACATTGTTGTAATTGATGTACCTGATGCTTGGGGTATGTTGCTTTCAAGAAAGACAGCTGCAAATTTAGGTGGTAATTTGCAAATGGACTTAACTTATGCCACCATTCCAACTCCAAATGGTTCCATGTTTAGATTAAATAGGGAGTTGGAAAGAAAGTACCATGTTGAAGATCCTAGGAATCCCACAAATGATATTGTATATTGGGAACTAGAGATGGGATGTTATGAGATAGAGTCTACTTCTCTAACAGCTACCAAGATGGAACTTAAGGATGAACCCCCAAACATTTGTAGTGTTTGGGACACCATGGATTCTTTTGATGGGTTTTTTCTTGAGGGAGATTTGGATAAAATGGATAATGATTTTACCCCTTCATAATTAAAGTCAGAGTTGGATTTTTTAGTTGAAAATGTGTCATCAGCTCATCATTCATCAGAGGAATTAGTTAGATGTCAGAAGAAGTCAGATGGAATTCTTGGGCCACACCCTCCTTATTTTTCAGAAATTGGGAAAATCAGAGATAAAATATGTGATGCAAATCTGGTGGAAAATCATAAGGATGGCAAGGTTAATAACGATAATGTAAAGTATATCATCCCTATGAAAAGGTATGCCAAGCCTTTTAAGGAAAAACTAAGTTAAGAAATTTGTCACTTGGCACCTATGCAAAATCATCAGAAGTTTTTTAAGGAGGATTATCCCAAGTGGCCTAAGGTTAGAAACAGGGATTCACATGAGTACATAAAAAATTAGAGTAAAGTGTATCGGTCTTCTAGTAACTCGTCTCAGCTAGTGAGAGGAAATAGAGTTAGACATGATAGTGAGAGAACTCCCCCTTGAAGTATTTCTTCAACATGACAACTTGGTGTCCAAAGGGACACCCTTTGTAACGTATCTCTAACCTTTCTCCTTTATTTCAGTTTTGTATTATTTCATTCATTATGTAATTATGTTACTTAGATGTTTCATTGTATCATAGTTTCATTTTGTAATTGTTGTACAATAGTTATTTCATTATGTAATTATTGTTTATAGCATTTTATTTATTCATTGTATACATGTATTTATGTTGGGTATTGGTAAGCACTTTGTTTTGTAAATGTTGGATTCTTGTATGCTCTCCTTCCCAAGTGAAGATCAAACACACGTCCCCATGTGAATCCAGATGTTGACCACCTATTTTAACTAGGGGATCAACTCCATGTGCCATGAAGATATGCACCTGATGGTGCTACCAAGTTGAAGACTTGTTGGTTCTACAAGGCAGTTTTGGCCTTCAGCACTTATTTTTGTAATTGGAATTTTCGCTCCCCTCGTGGGATAATAATGTAATGGGTCTGCATGGATCATAGTTTAGGTCAATTGCATAGGACTTCATCATTAGAGGAGTCCTTTTCATCGAGTGTTTTTTTTTTCCTCAGGTTATTAATTTGGCCTAACCAGCCTTATTAATTTCCCTTGAGTTTTTCACTCCCACAATAATCCTCCAAAGTGGTGAAAGATGTTCTAATGGTCGATCCCTATGGTAGCTAGTGTCTAGGAATATTGTAAATGACCATGCTAGACATCTCCTAGAGTCTTGCGGAATTCCATCGAGTCTAAAGTATTTTTTTTTTTAAATTACCTAGTTAATGGTAATTTTAATTAAATTACTTTTTAATTAAAAAAATGTAAAAACTAGGTCCTTGGGATTTTGATAGGGGTATTTGTACTCAAATACAAATGGAATGAGACCCCCTACACCCTTGGACCAAGTTTCAGCTCAATTGGACAAGTTTTTCTAGGTGTTTGTCTATGAGGAGTCTAAGTCAGTCTAAAACAACAATTTAATTGCTTGATTTGACATAGTCAAAATGTCAATTTTTTGTAATATTAGAAAAATGGTTAAAGACAAGATGAGAGATGATGCATAAACCCATACCTAAGCTATCTAAACCCTTTCTAAACCTTAATCCACTCCTTCCACTTAGCCCTCACATCATAAAGTTGTTCCCCCTAGGGAAGTTGCGCCCCCCTTCTAGAGAAAACTATAGAAAATCAAAACATTAAAGGTGGGGCCTCCTATCTCCCTAAGTGCGCCCCCCTAGTGACTCAACACTCATGTTGACAAGTCAAAAGTGGATGCCAACTCACATCCCACTCACATACCAAAACCCTAACTTGCTAAAACCCTAAGAAGTGCGCCTCCCTCCTTGAGATGCTCAATGTTGCTTTGTGATTGACACTTGGAAAGCATCCAAGAGGGGTAGTTCTTGCTTTCCAAGTATAAATAAAGCCCCTCCCCTCCTCATTTTTCATCTATTCTTTGCCTACTGTTACTATGCTCAAATTTCTCCCATCTCTCCCATTCTTTTCTTTTCTTCATTCTTGTTCAACATTTTTGGAGAGAAGCTTGTTGCAAGTATTTGCAGCAACCTTCTACTATCATTAATAGAAGAAAGCTTTGGAGGCATATGGTGTGTTGAGAGTATTCTTGGTGCATCAAGCTATTGGAGGTGACCTGTATTGGTTCATTTTTTGTGTATGCATTTGTTTACTAGTTTAGAGTAGAGATCCCAAGCAAAGTATTTTGCTTGGTAGATTTGCAATAGTCTTATTGTAGATCTAGATGAGTAGATTTTAGATTAGCAAAGTATTTTGTTTACTCTAACATATCTACTCACCCCTTTGATCTATCTTGTAGCTTGCTCACAATTATTTGCAGGTCATTTCTAGGATTGGAGAAGCCTATTTCAGATCTAAAAACTAGTTTGTTTCATCCATTTTCACCTTCAAAATTTTCTGCAATATATTTTTGTTATTTTCCTTTCATTTTTGGGCATTCTAACACATAAAATAGATCATTTCATTCATATTTGTTAGCTGAAATTTTCTGCAGAAAATTTGTGTACTAACAAAGATTTTCTTCAGTTTGTCACTTTGTGTAGCATTTCCAACAAGCTTTTGTTTGTTGGTTTTTTGCAGGTTGGTGACAAAAGAGATGATCAACAGCCCATTTGGAGCATCTACAAGCAAGAGATCAACCTCCCAAGTTTGGGTAACAAGTACCCACTTCTTTCTCTTCTATTTCTCATTGTAAGCAAGCCCAAAGGAGTCCCAAGGGCTTGCATTTCTCAAAGTATTGTAATTTTTGCGGTTTTTTTTTCTTAATTTGCCTACATCTAGGAAAGAGTTTGGCCAAGCCAACCATCCTAAAACGTAAGTCTAGGATTGTATATTTAATTTTCAGTATTTGTTTATTTTATTTGTTTGTCCCACTTGTCATTAGGGCAAGGTTGTGTGGCTAGGACTTTTATTTCCAAGTCTTTATTTCAAGTTCTTTATTTCATCACCCACTTGTGCACAAAACTGGAAGGCTTTGTCCTCCACCTTGTGCACTTGTTGTGGTTGCATAGTTTAGATTTTCTTTTCAAGTTATCTATTTCATTTACTTGTTTGCCTAAAACTAGGAAAGTGTTTGGGCAAGCCAATCATCCTAAATCGTAAGGCTAGGTAGATACTATTGGTTATTGCTTCTATTTGTTGATGCTTAATGGTTTAAATCTCTAGATCTTAGAAGATAATCACATAATGTTTGCTTAAGCCCGTGGAGGCATAATCATTTACTTGTTTACTTTATTTTACTTTTTAAGTCATTGCAAGTCATTTCTTTTCAAGTACTTTACTCTTTCATGCAATTTCATTTTCAAGTACTTAGGTATCTTGCAATTTACTTTTCCAAGCACTTTTATTTTACAAGCACTTTACTGTCAAGCACTCTACATTGCAATCATTTAATTTAACTCAACTTAATTCAATCAACTCTAAGCTCAATTTATCCTTAGACCTTTAGGCCTTCAATTTATCTAGTTAATTAAAGCACCTCTAACTGTCCCAACTTTGCTATCAAAAAAGGGACTTAAGGAAAAGACTTGGTGCTAGATCAGAGATGGTCTCACGGCACTAGGTGTCCCCCTTGTTTGAGTACTTTTGTTCCCCGGATTGACCTGTGGAGCTAGGGTGGGGCCTTATTTGACTCACTTATTGAGCACCCAACAGTCCTTTTGGTATAAGCGGGTAGAGTTCTAGGGAAGTCACTTAGTTTTCGGATCCACATTTCATTTAATTAACTTAATCAATCCTAAAATTAATCCACTTCAATCTTGGGCTTGTTATCGCACAGTTTGTAGCTAGGAGAAAAGGTTATAAGGTAGAAGGCCAAACTAGCGTAACAGGAACCTATCCCACCCAATGTCACCACGATGGGGAGGTTATTTCTCTTTAGGGAGGCTAGGCCCAAGGGAGACGTCCCCGGTGACCTGTGGTTTTGAGGAGGCAAAAGGATAATGAGACAAAAACAGGTTTCCCCCCTCACAAGTCACCACCCAAACAGATAGCCCAGCCAAAAGGCCAATTTAAAGTAAACCCCCAAAGAAAGTGTACCTTCCTGGAACAAAGCAACAACAAATAGATATATGCAAGCTCTAGTCTCAATGGGGTTAGTACTTCATAACAGACTATCTAATAAATATATATATGAGCAATTATGGCAATAGATGTTGACGAAGTCAATGTTTATCAATAGCAGATAAGATTTAATACACTTCAACAATAAATATTGGAATGATGCAGCATTCAATGTAACCAATCAACACCTCATTCAATTAATGTTCAAACCACCATTCAATTACTCTTTAAACAAAATGTTGTTGCATTAAAGATGAAATAACCAAGTGTGACGGAAACAACTTAGGGTTAGTATGATTAGGGTTTCAAAATTTAGTTTTGAGAGTGGTGGATCAAGTTTCACTTCAACGTTGGAGGGCTTCTAGATCAGTGCCTTAGGGTAAAATGGAGTCAATAATGAAGGACGCAAGGGTTGAAGGAGACAATGACTAAGGACTGGAGGGAGAAGTTTTGAGGTGTTGCAAAGGCAAGGCCTCAAAATTAAAACCCTAGGGGAGAGAGGCTCACTCTGGTGTTGCTACAGCAAGGCCTCGTGCTCTCTCCTCCTTCCTTGGGTCAAATTGGCAAAATGGCTAGCTAACAAATGAAGCATATAACCAAAACTAAAAGGTTTGATGAGGTAGGTGTTGTTATAGCAAGGCCTTTCAGCAAACCCTAGAGAAGGACGGCCCTAAGTGTAGTAGACCTAGGCTCAGGACATCTCTCTCTTCTTGGTCTTTGGATGGTACGCCTAGCAAATGAGGAGGGGACAAATGAGTGTAGCTAAGGCTAGGCTCAATCCTCTTCAACATGAAAGAGTAGAGTGTTGCTATGGCAAGCCTCTATCTCATTTCAGCAAACAAAATGGCTAGAAAACTTGACGGGGACATGAGACAAGGACCTACAATGTGTGCTTGTCCCATAGGGTTTATTCAACAAATTATAACCATAAATGCAAGAGAAATAAAACTACAACCATTCATTCAAGAAGTTTTGCAGAAATTTACTTACATTTGACCAAGAAATCAAGTAGCAAACCCTAGTTGTAACACCTTCCACCAAGAT
>ML778213.1:97292-109252 GCA_009831015.1 Picea engelmannii
TCGTGTTTCTCCTTCCTTTTCTTTAGCTCGGGACAATGATTCTTGTAGTGACCATACTTTCGACAGTTGAAGCATTGTATTTCTGAAATATCTTTCTCTTGATTTGGCTTCCTCCTTGAACCAAACTTCCTTTTGTTCCTGAAATTCTTCAATCTTGCTGTGAAGGCTTGATCATCGTACTTCTTTTGGGTTTTCTCTTTTGCACTGATCCTAGATTCTTCTTGAGCACAGCAAGTCCAAAGTTCTTCAAATGTAGGATACTCCTTCCTTGTGTTCATGCTTGCAGCAAATGCATCCCACGTCTTGGGAAGACCATTGAGTGCTATGTTTACCAATTCCTTCTCTGAAATGATCTCTTCAATATCTTGTAGTTGATCTCTTAACTAGGAGATCCTCACAAAGTATGATGTTATGCTATCATCATTATTCATCTTCATGTCACGGAGCTCATTCTTTAGACTCATCACTTGTCCAATGTTTCTGACTGAGAAGAGGTTTGTTAGGGCATCGTACATCTTCTTCGATGAGTCAAGATGGGAGATGTAGGGTATCAAGTGGTCTTTTATAGAGTCCACTATGATACTCATGGCATTGATGTCACCATCTTTGAACTTTTCCATAACTACAACGTTCTGCGATTCTTTCTCTTTTCCTTCTTCAAACTCTGGTTTCACGATCTTTCCTTTCACGATATCCAACACTTTATTCTTGGCAAGGATGAGGTCAATCCTTGTCTTCCACGCTCTGAAGTTACAAGCTCCATCTAACTTGTTTTCAGACTTCGTGGAGTAGGTCATGGCTTCTTTGACTTGGTCAATCCTAGATGTGACCAAAAACTCAAACTTGACGTCTTGGATTGCTGAGAGTACCAGGAGATGCGCTAGGCTAGGGCGCACTGGTCTATCTAGAAATTAGGTCAATCCCTTCACTTAAGGTGCCTCAACGAGAGGATTAGGGTTTCTGCAACTGCACTTGCTAGTAACCCTAGCGACAGTGCTTTGGTGACTGCTCCTGCTAGAAACCCAAGCGACAGTTCTTCAACGAGCTTAATATCCTTATGGCTATGCTTCCTTCCAGCGATTAGACTGAATGAAGGAGGTGTGGGCCCATAACCTATTAGAATATAATGGATGTGCTCGTTTTACCATCGACAATATCACTATTGTCACCCAATCATAGGCCGAAGCCACCCTCCGAGCACCTTAACCTTGACAGAGAATCATTCCAGAAGCAAACCCTAGGCTAGATAGCCAAACAAAGGGTAGCGCACCTTTCCCCAAGGATAACGCACCAAACAAAAGTTGATCAGATAGTCCAAACCATAACCAAGAGATAGTCCAAGCCAAAACCAATATCTGCTAGCTGCAGCAGCTGCAACGGCAGCTCTCCTCCAAACCTGTGCAGAAACTGGGCAACTGCAGTGCGCACAAGTGTTGCTCTGCAATTCTGAGAATGCCTGCCAGAATGAAGACTGGCCTCCTGTATTTATAACAGTGTTGCCAGAGCGTGGGAGCGAAGCAGGAGCGGGAGCGGGAAGCGGGAGCGTGGGAGCGCATTTTTCAAAAAATGGTCGGGAGCGAAGCGTCTCCGGAGCGTTTATATATATATAAATATATATATATTCAAAAGAAAACATGTAGAATGCCAAACTAGATGCAAAATTTATGAAACATGTATGTTTGTGATACTTCCAATATATGAAATGCCATCTAAATTCCATATTATCCATCATTCCATGAATCTTACGTAGTACATTAATGAATAATCATTCAAGCATCAACCATCTAGTTGTTAGCAGCCTCTTCATAGAAGAAAACCCTGTGTGTTTGCATGTAGCTGGAATTGTATTGATGAGAAATAAGAGACCTGCTATGTGGAGACTTTACTATATGAAGCTATGATATTTGGCATAACAAATGGAGCAGGTTATAGAGAATGATCCTCATTCTACACATCTTTTTCCACTGCACAAAATTAAGTCAATTGGCTTTTTCTGCTGCTTACCTTAGAAGACATGATTTTCAAATTACATTAGAAATGGCAGATTGCTAGAAAAGATAGACAGACGAGCTTACTAGAGTAGAGTATGTTGATGTATGAGGTGGATCCTTGCCATCCTGTTTAAGCAACTTAGCGTCTATAGATTGTCTAAAAGTCCTTCCCAATTTATTGGTAATCAAGATTCTTTGAAGTTTGAATTCAAAGATCCCCAACTCTGGATGCAATTACTTTGAAGTTTTTGATAAATGGGGTTGAATTTTCCTAAAAAAAAGGTTTGTGCCTTTTAGGGGTAAAGATAGCGTGTAACGTGTTTTAAAGGTTTGTGTCTATTAGGGGTAAGAATAGTGTGTTTAAAGGATGGATGAGATGAGTGTGAATCTGTAGCATGCTCTTATGTGCGTTCCAGATTAAGGCAGTCTTTCTAACAACATTATGAAAATGTTCAAAGTCTCACTCCCCCAAGGTTCATTGTGCACTGTGCGACATTTATTCTGAGCGAGTGTTGTAGGTTAGGGAGCGTGGGTGGGAGCGTTCCGGGAGCGAGCGGGAGCGTGGGCGGGAGCGTTTCGGGAGCGAACGGGAGCGTGGGCGGGAGCGTTCCGAGAGCGAGCGGGAGCGTGGAGGTTCGGGCAGCGGCAGGGAGAGTGAATTAGAGGACGGGAGCGCGGTTCGGGGACGCTCCCGCTCGGAGCGCGGTTCGGGGGTCCGGACCGGAGGGGGGGGGGACGCTTCGGCAACCCTGATTTATAGTAATTCTGGCTAACTGCCTGGGTCGACTTCTCATTTTGGGTATCTGTCTGTTCAGTATATATTATTTCTTCTGGCCGACTTCTTCTCTTGTAGGCTAATAACCTAATATCAATTATCCTCTTGAGCCGACTTGTCTTCTAGGGTTATTAGCCAACTCATTTGGGTTTATTCTTGCTTCCCGGAATATTCTATTCTCGTCAGGTTTACACGTTGAGGTAAATACCTCCCGCAGCTACCGTAATATCAACAGGGGGTCTCATCACGAGCCAACCTATTAGGTCCATGAGCATCTAGCGGTATGACACTACCAGCATCTGGTCACCACGCCAGGGTAGTGGCTCTTGGTGGCATAGCCAAAAGAAAGGGGGTCTCATCACAAGCCAACCTTCTCATTTCCGTGAAATGCTTGGGGCTAACATTGCCACCACTGGTCACCAAGCTAGGGCAGTGTCCTTTGACTAGCATCTTGGAAGAAAAAGAATGAAGACAGAAGGCATTAATGGGCTTGGAAACATTTGCATCCATGACAGGTGCAGCTCACCCTCCACAGAGTCACCCACCGGTAAGCCATCCTTGCTATCACTACACCTTTTGCCCAGGCATCCCCATCCACGTCACCCACTTACATGACTTGGATTTAATCCTTTCCAGAAACATCCCTCTTCCAGTAGACACTGGCCCAATAGGACGTCATGTCACCTTCCCCAAACTTGTATTGCAAACTTGTATAATGTCTTTGAGCACTTAACTGGGGTAATAGGGGTTTTATGCACATGTTTAATAATATTGATGATGAGATGTGATTGACATTGCTATGATCCCTATGACTGATGAGCCCATGGAGGGCGTAGCTGTTGATGTGTAGGATCATGCCCGACGGACAGGTATCATGTTGGACAGGTACACATGGGGAGATGATTAGTTCGGACCTCCATGGGGCTGAAGAGCCCATCCGATGGATGTTGAGACCCCAGCAAGGGCCAGAGACAAGGCAAAGCGTTTGTACCAGGGAAGAGCAGATGAATCCACCAGAGGCAGCTGAGCAGACCTGTACCTAGGGGGGTTGTGCCCCCTTCACTGGAACGTTGGCCTTGGAAGGCCTAGAACGTCACCCAGGAGGTTCATGACGTCATCCTTGCTTCATGGACGTTTTGGCAGACAGACAGGTTTGGCACGTGTGGCAGGTTGGAGAAGCCCAAGGAGGGCTAATGTTTTGCTCCAGGAGGCTACATTTGCCCTAGAAAGAGCTAACGTCACCCTAGAAGGGGCATGTGTAATGATCCCAAGCCAATTTTTTTTTTCTTGTAATCACTAACTAACCACTGATTTGATTATTAATTGTTGTGTATGCAGGTTGGCCATGAACATTTCGGCCTTACGGTTTAATCAGTTATTCAGCCACAGATTATACAAGAACTACTGCAATCATATGAAGATCATCAACATTACACAAGATAGGAACCACAAGCAATAACTGAACTTTATTATAAGAAAGCAAGCACCTGATACAATTAGAGAAGCAGATCTGGAATAGCTTCAGATGGCTTCAAGACAATAATAGAATTGCATACAAAATGCTCCCGAAGATACAGGTCAAGCCTCCCAAAGGCTGCAATAGAAGATGAACGCTCAAGCTGCAAACTAGGGTTTAAGCCTAACCCTCAAGCTGTTGGTTCGACCTGCTGAAGACAATGTAGACCAAGGGTTCGGCCCTCCTGAAGATGAAGTTCCCCAAACGCTGCTAAACTCCTCCCAATGATAGACCAAAGCAATAGTAACCACCTCCTGAAGTATGGAGCATCAACATTGAATCTTCCTCCCCAAACTGCAGAAAACCTGAACTGGTACGACCGTCCTGAAACCCTGAATATGGCCAATAGTACGACCTAGCTAAATATGGGCTCTGAATACTCTGAAACTCTCTAGGATGATAGATCGGGCACCCACGAACCCCTGAGAGAAGTTTCAAGGTCAGATCTGGCCTATGGCCTTCTAGATCTAAAAAAGACTGAATCACCAACTCGTCCTCTTTCTCCTGAAATCGTCCCAACCTGTAGACAAATGGTAGGACGTGATGATCCCTCAAAGAAGCCCTCAAACTGATGATCAAGGACTTGCAAGCAAAACCCTAATGATAGAAACCTCCATGACTTCCCCAATATGCTGGATCGAACTCTTCCTTATCAAATGGTGCGCCCCTGCAAGAAAACCAAAGCTGGTACGGCCCTGCTGGTCCAACTGGTACGGCCCTGCTAGTCCTCCTAAATAGATGCTGGATCTAGAATGGTGTGGGTGGAGTATTTCATCCCCGAGACCAAGCTTGGAACAAGGTGAGTGGAATCTTTCACCACTGAGTTGTTCACTAGGGTTTGTAATATCAAAATCCTCAAAATTGTATGCTCAAGAGCATCAACAAGCAAATACCAAAATCCAGAATGAATGAGAGGTGCGCCTTAGCTTTCTCTTTATACTTTTTTATGTTTCCTTGTTGAGTTAAGTTAACCCCTAGGGTTAACTCCTAACTCAACCTCTAGCGATTCTATTCCTTCATTGAGTTATCTTTTTAACTCTTCTTACCTTTTCATTAAGTCAACTTAAGAATATAACATTAGTTTGGTTGACTTTTCCCCTCAGTGTGAGACTATGGCCTAGTGGGGGGATACCTAGACCACTAAGTCATCCCAAACCTCCTCAGCAAGAGGTGGGGGACATTACAGCATGACATCTTTCTTTTGCTTGATTAGGGTTTAGTTTATAACATTTTAATGTAAAACAGTATTATTATGGTATTTTGGCCTTGTCGGCCTTTTAATGACCTAAAATGTAATTTAGGTCATTGGTATGCTACATATTGAGGGTTTTTACCTTCATATTTTCATCATCTTTCACTCACTCATTAGTGAGGTCTGAAATTTGCACCCTTCTTAGGGTTATTGGCTGAAATTGTGAGGCACACTTGTTGAAGGAAGACTTTTCTTGGCATTTTTGGCATTTCTCTTAGTGGAAGGTGTTGTCGTCTTTATACACACTTGCAAACGTGAGCTAAGTCCGGCTCACTTAGTGTGTCCTCGGAGGCACAATGCCTAGGTTCACAGCCCACGCTGTCACTTTGACCGGAACCTCTTTCGTCTAGGCTTACTCCTAGGGAAGCCAAGGGGGTAGACCCTAGTTTCTAGATAAGATTAGAGTTTAAGTTCTGGGAGTTGTTTTTAAATTGTTAAGGTTTGGGGAAATCTAACCTATGATGCTAAGGCAGCAATGCAAGATGCAAGGGTTAGTATGTTAAGCAAGCCTTTTCCCTAAGTCAACTAAGACTAGTGCCTAAGGTTGGGCAAGGGGTCAATTACAATTAAAGGGTGTTTCGTTACAATAGAATTACAATTTACTTACAAAAGAATAATTAAATAAATACTTACAATAAAGAACGCTAGAGGTACAACAGAGATACAAGATAACAAGCTAACCACGTGTGCTTTGTATGTGCAGGATATAAAAGATCAAGGCATTAGAATCATCAACACATTGAGTTCATCATCAACATTCATAAAGATACTTAGAAGATTTAGAGATTAAAGCATAAGTGTCCCACAATGATTATGATACTCAACACTTAGTTATTTAACCCACAAGGTGTTATTAGATGAAAGATTGAATTACAAGTATTAAGCCCAAGGTTTAATTACTTAGTGAATTAAGGGTTCTTAAGATTGAAAATGGTTTTATTACCCTTATTAAGTTTTTCACCAAAAACCTCCTCCCCCGATTGCCAAATGGTTGTTGGATGCTCAAGAAGTAAGGCAACGAGGCCTACCCTAGCTGTCACAGTCATCCCGAAAGATTGAGTTTTTACGGAAAGGATGCTCCTTCGCGTCGTGAGACCATCCCCGGCCTATCACCTTCCGTTTCCTTCCTCAATCCTCGTTTTAGATGGTGAAGATGGTGGTTTTAAGGTACCCTATTAAGTCTATTAAGTCGGTATATCAATTGGGAGGACTTTTAGGTGTATTTTAGAGTGTTTTAATGATTTTAAGATGCCTTAAAATGGTGATTTATTGCCAAGGCCGACACTCACTTCAGCTTGTTAAGTGTGTTGTTTAAGCATGAAAACGAGAGGCATTAACACATATAAGCTATGTGAGAGCAACAATTTAGTTCACCATTAACAATGAGAAAGCTTGTTAAAGAATATTAAACAAAAGGGCAAGAACAACTTGCCAAAGAGAAGAAAAGAGAAGAAATTCAAGCTATTCACCACTTATCTTATGTTTGTGTTAAAGCATTAAGAGAAAAGCACCAAGTGTGAAAGAAAGCTTGAGAGATTTAGTTATATGCCTACACTATCAACTTCATCCAACTACCATTAACTTTAAGCGTGTTGGCAAATGGCCTTAAGAAATTAGAGTATGAAAGACAACCACTTACTTTAAGCATTAAAGCATAAACCATTTAATGTGTGATCTAGATCTAGAATATTAGAACTTTAAAGCATGAATAGATCACAAGCACATTAAAACATTAGCCTAGCAATTTGGGGTATTCCTCTCCCAAAGTGTAGGTATTTATTAGAGTTAGAAGTAACTTGGAAAGAAAGAGAGAGAAGCAAGAGAGAAAGAGAAGCAAGAGAAGAAGCAAGCAAGAGGAGAAGTAAGGCAAGCAAGCAACCACTACAAGAAGCTCACTAACCCCACGTCCTAGCTTAGAAAAGTGATTTAGAGATAGAAACTCAAAGCTAGATCTTACCCAAGCTCACATGTGGGAGGTAGGCTGTACCAATCCTTCTCCCACACTATGAGCAACTAGAAATCAGCAAGAAGTGAAAGAAAGTATGCCCAAGAAGCTAGAAGAATTGAAGAGAAAGGTTGAGAATGTTACCCACTTGAAGAGAAGGGTCTTGGACTGTTGTGTGGACATTTTTGGGGTAGCATAACCCTCTCAACCAGATCTGAACCTACAAAAACCAGCAAGGTATACTTGCTGGAAATGCTACACACAACAAGCAAAGATGAAGAAAAAATTATAGTTTTGGTAGAAATTTTTCACATAGAAAAGTTTATGAAGAAAGTAGATTTAAATGACCACTTTAAGATGTTAAGCTAGCTGAAATATATATAAGAGGACAGCAAGAAAGAATGAGAAAAGAAGATGAGAAAACGAGGATTTTGAATGTGCCTTAAGGGAGGACTCCTTCTTGAGGCATTCCCAATAAGACCCTTGAAGCCAAACCTGCAAAAACTTAGCAAGATCTATGCATACAAAGATAATATGGCTAAATGCTAATAAGATGAAATACTTGCACCCTATCTAGCAAACCCACATATATAGATCTACAAGAATACTCGTTGTTAGATCTACCCAAGTAACACTTTACCCAAGATCTAAGCTATGCATAAATCAAATTAAACAATACAAGTTTACCTCACATGAAGCAAGAGCAAAAATACTTGTTACTCCTCCAATGGTCCTCCAAAGTTTCTCCTTTATATTACTCAAGAAAGGGATCTTGGAGAAATACTTGCTCCAAAACCCTAAGAGCCAAAGAATGGAAGAAGAATGGAACAAGAAAGAGAGAGGGAGAGAGAGATGAAAATCAAGTAGCATAACAATAGCTCAAGATATGGTGAGGAGGGAGTGAGAAAAGGGATCTATTTATACTTGGAGAGGCAAACCTACCTCTCTTGGATCAACGCCAAGTGTCCACCACCAAGCATAAGATGAGATCCCAAGGAAGGGGGTGCACCATCTAGGGTTTGAGACATGGATCAATGAGGTGCATGAGTTGTGAGGTGTTGGGATCAAGCAAAAAAGGAAGTGGGAGGCTAAGAAAGGCATGCCAAGGGATATAATAAGTCTCCCATTAATTTTTTTATTATTTTTTTACTTTTTGGAGACTTTCTGGAAGGGAGGCACACCACTCTAGGAAAAGTGACGTTTTTGCTTAATGGCTAGGTGAGGGGGTGATGTGAGGGTTGGAAAAGGTTCGGAAAGGTTAGGAAAAATCTCTCTCACCTTTATCCATCTTTACTTCACCCTTTTAACTCAAATTTACAAAAATTGACATTTTGACTATGTCAATATCAAGCAATTAAAATTGTTGTTTTTAGTGACTGACACTCCTGGTGGACAAACACATAGCAAAAGTTGTCCGACTGAGCTGAAACTTGGTCCAAGGGTGTAGGGGGTCTCATTCCATTTCTTTTGAGCACAAATACCCCTATCAAAAGTCCAAGGACCTAGTTTTTACAATTTTTGCTCAAAAATAATTAATTAATTAAATAAATAAACCTCCAAACTTAGGGAAATTTAATTAAAATTTAATTAATTATAAAAAACTAATCTAGACTCAAGGGAATTCCGCAAAACTTTCTAAGATGTCTTGCATGGTCATTTACATCATTCCTAAACAATAGTTACCAGAAGATAAGCCCATTAGAACGTCGTTCACCACTTTGGAGGAATTATTGCAAGTGTGAAGGAAAAACTCAAGGGAAATCAATAAGGCTAAAAATCCCAATTGATAACCTGAGGATAAAAAACCCTCGGTGAAAGGAACTCTCCCAATGAACCGATCCCAAGGCAACTAACCTAACTATGACTCATGTAGACCTATTACATTATTGACCCACGCAGGGGTGCGGAAATTCCAGTTACAAAAAGAAGTGTTGTGGCCAAAAATGCCCTGTAGAACCAAAGTCTTCGACAAATGAGCATCTGATGATGCATCTCTTCATGGCACATGGAGTTGACCACCTATGTTGGAGAGGCAGTCAACAAAAGGTGTTACAAACTTACAACTAGGGTTTTGCTACATTCTTTCTTGGTTTATGTAAGTGAATTTCTGCAAACACTTCTTAATTGAATGGTTTTAGTTTTATTTACTTGCATATGTCATTAAAATTTGTTGAATCAAACCCCAGGTGACAAGCACTAATTAATGTCCTTGTCTCATGTCCCCACTAAGATTTTCAACCATTTGTTTTGCTGAAGTGAGATAGAGCCTTGCCATAGCAACACTCTATCCTTCTCTTCTAGCCTAGCCGTTTTATTCCTGTTGTTGAGGTAAGAAGGAGAAAGACACACCAAGGCCTAGGCTTTCTACACCTGGTGAGCCATTTTTTCCTAGGGTTTGTCTAGTGAAGCCTTGTTTTAGCAACACTTCCCTTACAAACTCTCATGTCTTAGATTTTATCAATCATTGTTCAGGCTAGCCGTTTTATTATTGCCATTAAGCTAAAGAAGGAGGAGAGAGCACTAAGGCCTAGGGTTTCTACACCTTAGTGAGCCTCTCTCCCCTAGGGTTTCATTGTTGAGGCCTTGCTTTAGCAACACTTCAACACTTAACTCTCTTGTCTTTGGTCTTTCACTATCACTTAGTCCTTCAGCCTTTGCGTCCTCTTTTGACTCCATATACCCTAGTAGCGCACTGGTCTAAGACCTCCATTGTGTTGAGCATCTTGATCATACAAACAACCAACTACTTTGAACAACCTTTAACCCTTACTAACCCTAGCCTAGACTAATCCTACTAACCCTATTGTTGTCGTCACTTTCTTGTGCTATAAACACCTTTGTGCAGTTTTCGTTTTACTTCTAAAGCAATTGAATGATTGGTTAAGGCATTGTTTATAAAGTGTTGATATTGTTACATTGAATGCCATAGTCTCTTTAGCATTTATTGTGAAGTAATATTGTAATCATTTGCCATTATACAACTTTGATTTACTTCATCAATATTATTGCTCAATTGCTTATTATTAGAAAGTCATTGGTTATATGAAGTACTAACCAGCAAGCAAGCTTGCACATATAGTTTCATTGTTGCTTTGTCTTGGGCAAGTACTCTTATTGGTTACTACTTCCGGTTATCTTTCATCTTTATTGGCTATAAGCCGGACTTTCTGCTCGGTGGTGACTTGTGAGGGGGATTATTATCACATAGCCTTGCTAAACCTTTTGCCTTCTCAAAACCCCAGGTCACCGCGGACGTCTCCCCTAGGCCTTACCTCCCTAAATAGAAAGAACCTTCCCATTGAGGTGACAGTGATGGGATTGGTTCAGTTACACCAATTTGACATCCTTTCATCCGTCTTTTACCCTAACTACAAATTGTGCGATAACAGGCCCTAGTATTGAAAAATATATACAAGATTCCAAGTAATTATGGCAAGAGGGGTGGAAATTTCATCTACACTATGGTTTCAAAGACGATGCTCTCATATGGTGGAAATCACTTCACTATAGCGAGATGATGGCACTCTACGATGAAGAATTTGAAAAAGTAGCATTAGATAAGTGGTATCATGTTAGAAAAAAGGATATAGAGAGCACCAAGGGTTTATATGGACATTGGAAACTCTATATTACAGGTTCATGGTTGTATTCAGAAAAAAACGTCATTGTTTCTATTAACCCTAGTTGCCAGGAAATTTTTATCAATGCTCAGTTGGTTAATAGATTGCAAGTTCCTGCAAAGAATATTCAAAGCACATAGGTTGAGGGTGAAAATGTTCAAATTTTTAAATATTTGAAGCTAACGATGGACAAATATGTATTGCATTCTAATTTTTGTGCCATTGATATGCATGATGTGGATGTTATTCTTGGATATCCTTGGATGGCCACAATTGGTACAATGAATATTAATGTGGAAAAGAAGTTTGTGAAACTTTGGTACAAGAAAGGAAGTGATCTATTGCAAGTTCAAGTGTTTCTTATGGTTTATCTTGGTGGTTTGCTTTATTAGAGTGGTAATTTTGCATATTACCTTGATATTACTTAGATTTTGTTGACAAACCCTAGAGGATTAAGACTGTTTATCCCCTCCTTCAAATCGTCCCTCTTGTTTTGTTGAAGCATTCAAGGTTTGTCTTAAGGGCTAGGATCGGCTATCCCCTTAAGGTTTGTCTTGGCTAGGGTTTGGTTCTAGGGGTTAGGATTGGCTATCCCCCTAGGGTTTAAAACCTAATTCTCTTGTTTACTTAAGCTAGGCGACTTGGAAAGAAGGAGACATCCTAGGCCTATGAGGGCATAGTCCTAGGGTTTTGTTCCCTCATCTTTTCCTTGTCTTCTAACTTGACCTTGAAGTTGTGCATGACTCTATTTGCCCAAGGAAGTAAAACGGCACTAGTCTCTTATGCTTGTGATCACCTAATAAACTCAACTCTCTCAACAATCTCAAAATTTCTCTCTTAGTTTAGCTTTGTGACTTCATT
>ML778213.1:138934-153181 GCA_009831015.1 Picea engelmannii
GCTCAATGTCACTTTCCGAATATAACACCTGTGACTGGAGTGACCTCTAGTAACCCTGTTTACCCCTCTTTGGCCCTGGCTATAGTCTAACGAGGCGGTTTAGACCATTAAGCCTCCTCTCTGGAGCTCCTATTTGGAAAGGGTCATTACATTCCATCTCCGTCTCAAAGAGGAACAACACAACCATCTCATGGGCACACCCAACTCATGGGCTCTCTCACAGGCCGACTCACTCAGTGTGTGTCCTGGAGGATGTCTCACGCAGTTGTAATCGCCAACAAAAAGATGCCCACTACCATGGTGATTTTACAACTTTGTTACTTTAAATATGCATTCAAGGATAATGATTCAAAATTATAAGTTGCATGAAGAGCCATTCTTTAAAATCAAAGGAAGGTTCAGCTAAGTGTTTTTGAAATCTTTGCTGCATTATCTAGTAAATACAGACTTTATTTTACTGTTTATTGCTTAGTTTCAGTCTTAAACGCGAATAAGGAATCCTAAGACAGAATTTCATTATTTCAGAGAGTTTAATAGCCTCAAATGCAAAGTTATTGCATAAAAAGGCACCACAGTCAAAGTAGAAAGCTCCCTGTTTAATTTTTATAGTCAAATATATTACATAAACCTGCATGAATTGCATCTCTGATAAATGTGGCAAATAAAAAGATTAGAACCATACGGAATCGTAAGCCCTACTTTAGAAGTACCTTCTCCTTCTTACTCCAAATACTGACTAGTGACACTAACATCTTAAGAACAAACTCTTAAAATAAAAATTCACTCTCCAGAGTGAGCAGTGACTAAGAAATGAAGTCCTCATTTGACTATTGTATAAATACTTTCAAAAGATGCATACAGAAAATACACAATATTACAAACAACAAAGTATAAAGCTGTTTAATGGGTAACCTCATTCAAGCGATAAGGTGGCTGAACAAAGTTTGGATTTGCTGTCAACAACTCTTCAAGCGGCTTTTGGTACTTTGAGAGAGAAAAGAAATAATTATCTTCCTTGCGAAGCTCACATGGCTTTCTATGAATAGGGCAACATTCATCTTCAAGCAACTCCTTCCCATCCTGCAATAGAAGAGATAGAATTAACTTAAGACCTTCAGGATTGCATAGAAACCAACTTACCATCTCTAACCTCAACAGTATAAAACCCAGTATAGTTTTTACTTTCTTGCTGCCAAGTATCACATACATATAACCAGCCAAAAATAAACAAGTACCGTAGATTGATAGAATCCCTTCTCCACGTACCTAGAAAATGGGACCAGTTACCGTTCAAATCCACACCAAGGGTGCCAAAGTCCAAAGTCACTGAGTATGGACCTAAAGGCAACTTGGAGGGGTCACCCACTGTCACCTCAAGACCCACTCCCACACTTTAGGTTGAGAGAATTGCCAACACAAAAGGGGAAACCCTAAACCACTAAGTCTTTTATGAAGAAAAGGGATTTTGATGGTTTTGAATGACTTAGTGTTAATATGGCTTGTTGTAGATGTAGGGTTTCATTCCAGATTTTATGTGAGTTGGATTCAACCTATGGATATGTAAATGATGAGCTTCTTATGTTCAATAATAAATATGAATCTGAAAATAAAGATGAAAGGCTGATATACATGACCAGATTTATATATTTCACAACTATTCAATGAAAACTATATGCATGAGCAAGATATTTGAGCAAGGGGGTAATTTTGGTCTTCCAAAGCATTAGTTTGAACTTTGAAATGCCAAAAGGAGGAGTCTTTTGGCGACAAATAAGAGATCTGATGTGAGTAATATGCTGTTGTAAAATTTCAAATTCCATATAGCCAACAAATGGCAAGATTATGGCTAGAAAATAGACTAGAAATTATGACTTATCAAGCTGAGTTTTCCATATTTATATTTCAGCCAAGAAAAGGTTTTGTTTATGAGTTTCATAAAGGGATGGAAGTGAAGACTAGTGCCTATATGTGATTGGGCTTATGGGGTCTCAAAAGCATTGTCAAAAAGTGCTCGTTTTACTAGTTTTAGAGCTGTTTGCAGTGAAAGAAAGCATGCTACAGCCACTAATTTAGGTTGTTATGAAAATTCCAAATCTCTAATCTTGGTTCTAATGAAGAAATCTTAATCAAGTTTGAGGAAGAGAATGCCAATAACTGAAAATAATCGATTTAAAAGCTTTCCTAATTATGAAAATCACTTCTCATTCAACATTTTCAGCCATCTATAAGAACAGAAATTTAAGGAGGCTACAATCCATCAATTTTATAAAATTCCCATAATCAAAGAACAATGATACCCAGATTATGCTCCTCACAACAAACCTGAAATGATAACAGAAATCTTTAAAGTTCCCAAGCCAATTTTTTTCTTGGAGATATTGTTTGTTTAACTGTTATTTGTTGTCTTGTGTGTTTTGCAGGTTTACTTAGTGAAGTTGCGCATTAGGTTGGTAGCATGAAGATTATATTGCAAGAGATATAGATCTGAACATATAGCAATAAGGAAATGACAAGATAGAACAAGAACTCCAATATAGAACCAATAATGTCAGATCTGACCTTTATTTAGATAATAGAGAGATCCTGCTACAATAGATCTGCAAATTTGGAAGAATACCATAACATTGTCCAAGCTGGAATAATAACTGCTACAAAATACTCAAGACTGGAGATAATAGCCTCCAAAGGCAATACAATGAGCTAATGAAAAGCACAAGATTGATTTCTTTCCTTCCAAGAGTCAGATCCAAACTCCCCTAGTTGAGTTGCGCCCTTCTGGATCGCTGAATACACTCAATATTTCGGCTCCACTGCTAGAGACCTCCAAATGCTATGAAACTGGCTGGAATAGTAGATCGGGGCAAGAAAAAACCCCTGGTGAAGTCTCAGATTGAATGGTGAAGATCTGATCCTCCAATAGATGAAACCTCAAACTGAACTACGCCCTCCTGGATGGCTGAAGAAACTCAATATTTCGGCCTCACTGTTAGAGACCTCCAAATGCTATGAAAATGGTTGGAGTAGTAGATCGGGGCAAGACAAATCCCCTGATGAAGTCTCAGGCTTAATGGTGAAGATCTGAACCTCCAAATGGTTGAATCCTCAAACTGCAGTGCGCCCTCCTTCTCTCCAACTCGTGCCAAGCTCCAGTAAATAATATGGCAAATAAATCTCCTCCAGAATAGGTTAGAAAGGATGCCCTATAGCATACCAAGAAAACCCAGAAGTCCTTTGGCTCAAAAGCCTTCTCCTCCTCCTAGATCGAACTAATCTCCTTCAAAAGGTATGACCCTGCTGGAAATCCCCTCAATGTTGTGCACTGATCTCTTATGTGATGATGGATGTGACCTAAACCTGCTCTAGAATGGTGTGGGAGGAATATTGCACCCGCGGGACCAAGCTTGGATCAAGATGGGTGGAATCTTTGACCACCGAGTTGATCTCTAGGGTTTGTAACCTCAAACCCTCAAAATGGCTTTGTGCTCAAGAGCCCAAAATGCAAAAGTGATAATAATCCATAATGAATGAGAAGTGCACCCGTCCTTTCTTTTATACCCCTGATCTATTTTTCCGTTGAGTTAGTTAACCCCTGAGGTTAACTCCTAGCTTTTCCACACATGTTCTTTTCTTTTCTTCATTTTACCTTTTCTCCTAAAGTCAACTTAAAATTACAGCATTGTGCTTAGGTAATTGCTTTGGGGTGTCTTGGTCCCCATAATGCATGAGACAAAGTCTAGTGGGGACAACTAGACTACTAAGTCTCTCAAAACCTCTTCATCAAGAGGTGGGGGACATTACAAAATCCTTTCCTTTGTATTCAGCAATTTAAGTTCCAATATACAAGCTCCAAGCTCCAAAAGCCAAAAAAATAGTAGTCTAGTGTCCCTTTGAAGTTCAAACTATTAACAACCATTACAATAGGAGGAGCTCTTCTTAAATAGATGGAGAGCTCAAACCTCCTTCAAGAAAATAATATTATCCATACTCAAACCCTAACTAACAAGACAAGGGAAATAACAAAATATTAGTGGCCATGCCACATGTACAAATCTCACTCTAGAAGAGTCAAAGAGTGGGGTCGATTTCCTCATGCAATTGACTAAGAGCTCAACGTTCCTCTTCTTTATTCTCCGAAGGAGGTTGATCCATGCTAAATTGAGCCAAACTCACCTCCAAGTGGCATGTGTGAGCAAATAAGAGAGTATCAGAGTTGTAACACATGTCCAAGATGTTGATGATTGCAGCTTCATGAGACATCCTCCAAATCGTTCTCCTCTGGACTAAGTTGAAACATCTGTGAGAGAGAACCCAAGTGTTGGGTGTGCCCATGTGATGGGTGTGCGTTAGACTCTGGACTGAGTTGTGATGACGTGAGGTCTCTTGCTTTGTACTCCTCTGGACTGAGTTGAGTCAGCTTGAGATGGTCTCCTGCCTTGTACTCATGTGGAGTCGGTTGAGTCGGCTTGCGATGGTACTTCAGATGATTCTCCTGTGGACTTAGGTGATAGAGATCTATTGAGTAGGACGTCCCTGTGGCTGAGCACAAGTGAACGTGTCCCTAGTGGCTGAGCACTAGTGGACATGTGAGATCCTTGCTATATTGTCTAAGAGTGAGATTTACTTGTAACCCTAATTTGTGATGTAAAGGGTACAAGTCGGCCCTGTTGACCGCCTCTCCAACACAGGTGATCAACTCCATGTGCCATAAAGAGATGCATCATCAGATGCTTATTTGTCGAAGACTTTGGTTCTACAAGGCAGTGTTTGGCCCCAGCACTTCTTTTTGTAATTGGAATTTCCGCACCCCTGCGTGGGTTAATAACGTAATAGGTCTGCATGAATCATGTCTAGGTCAGTTACCCTGGGATCGGTTCACTGGGAGAGTTCCTTTCACCGAGGGTTTTTTATCCTCAGGTTATCAATTGGGCTTTTCAACCTTATTGATTTCCCTTGAGTTTTTCCCTCACACTTGCAATAATTCCTCAAAAGTGGTGAACGGCATTCTAGTGGGCTTATCTTTTGGTAACTATTATAGGGAATCATTGTAAATGACCATGCAAGACATCTTAGAGAGTCTCGCAAGATTCCATCGAGTCTAATAAAGTTTTTTTTAATTAAATTTTCCTAAGTTTGGAGGTTTAATTATTTAATTAATTAATTACTTTTGAGAAAATATTGTAAAAACTAGGTCCTTGGACTTTTGATAGGGGTATTTGTGCTCAAAATAAATGGAATAGCACCCCCCACATCCATGGACCAAGTTTCAGCTCAGTCGGACAACTTTTGCTATGGGTTTGTCCACCCGAAATGTCAGTCAGTCTAAAACAGCAATTTTAATTGCTAAAGTCCAAACATGGCAAAATTTTAAAAATGTAATAATGAGTTAAAAGGATGTTTAATGATGGTTAGAAGTTAGAGAGAGACTCCCTAAGCCTAACCTAACCACCCAACCTTTCTTCTAACTTTTTCTACCCTTTTCCCCCTTTCACCCTCTTTCAAAAGTGATGCCCTATGGGAAGTTACACCCTCCTTTAGGAGAGAGACGTGGCATTTGGTTTTTAATTGGTGGGAGGCTCCTTCCATTGGTTGGTATACCTCCTCTCACTCCCCATGTCCCTCCTTGCCTCATCCCAACACCTCTCCTCCATCTCTCACCCTCCATCCTTTCCCTCATCCCCAAGTGGTGCGCCCTCCAAGAGGAGTTGCGCCCCCCTCCATCTAGAAACTCCACAAATAAATTTTTTTTAAATTATTTGAGACCTCTCACCTTCCTTAGCATCGATCCCAAGGCCTCCCACACCTCTTTGCTTGATCCCAACACCTCTCACATTTTTCTACACCCTAGATCTAGCTTTCAAACCCTAAATGGTGCGCCCTAGCCTAGGGATCTCTTCTTTTGCTTGGTGGTGGACACTTGGCATTAATCCAAGAGAGGTAGGTTTGTCTCTCCAAGTATAAATAGATCCCTCTCCTCACTCCCAACTCACCATATCTTGAGCTAAGGTTATGCTACTTGATTTTCCACTCTCTCTCTCTCTCTCTTTTTTTCACATTTCCATTCTCTAGCTCTTTAGGGTTTTGGAGATAGTTTTCTCCAAGATTCTTCTTCTTGAGTAATAAAGAGAAAACTTTGGAGGATTATTGGAAGAGTTATGCACATGCTTCTTCTTGCCATACACATGACGTAAACTTGTTCTAAGATTTTGTTTGGTGATTGCATCTTTGGATCCTAAGGTAAAATGTTATTTGGGTAGATCTAGTAATGCACATGCTTGTAGATCTATGTATTTTGGTATGCTAGATAGGATTGAAATGTCATTTTGTTAGTATATGCAACATATTGTCTATTGTATGCCATCACTCTTCAAGGTTTTTGCAGGTTTAGCTTCAAGGGTTTCATTGGGAACACCTCAAGCAAGAAGGCTCCCTTGAGACACACTCAAACTCCATTCATTTCTCACTCTTACTCTTCTTCTATATTGTTGTTCACTTTCACATATTTCAGCTAGTATAACTTAGTAAGATAGGTCATTTTTCAATCAAAATTTTAAATTTTTTCTTAAGAAAAAATTTTGCCCTAAAAAGGCAAAAGTTTTTCTTCACTGGCTTGGTTGTGTGTAGCATTTCCAGCAAGGATACCTTGCTGGTTTTTGCAGGTTCAGATCTGGTTGAGAGGGATTTTGGCTACCCAAAGGCATCCACACAACACTCAAAAACCCCTCAAAGGGATTGGTAGCTATTTCTCAACCTACCTCTTCAATTTCTAAGCAGTTTTCTTCATTTCTTCTCCTTCTTGCTTGCTTGTAGTTGCTCATAGTTGTGGGAGAAGGAGTGGTACGGCCTCGTCCCACGTGTAAGCTCTTGGGTAGCTTAGATCTAGCTTGGATCTTGCTTTATTTGACTTTCTTGCCTCTTGAGCTAGGACGTGAGGGTTTGTGAGATGAAAGACATCTCCCAAAGCCTAGGATGTGAGGATTAGGGTTTGCTTGGTTTACTTGTTGCTTCTTTCCTTTGCTTGTTTCTTGCTTCTATCTCTTGCTTGCTTGTTTCTCTCTTTTCTCAATAATTTCTAATTAAGCAAGCTAAAATTAATTGCCTACCTATTTGGGATAGGAATACCCCAAAAAGTTAGGTTAGGGTTTTAATATGTGGTTGATGATCTAAATGCTTAATGTTATAATTGTTCTAGATCTAGATCTAATACACTTAATAATTCTCTAGCTTAAGCCTATTGGGCACCTTAATCAACTTAACTAGATCTCATGCATGCTTAGCTTATTTCAAGTCTTTACCTTTACTTTACATGCTTAGATCTATAATCTTTGGTGTCTAGTTGCTTCAATAAGTAAATGGTGTTCTTCTTAATTGCATAGATCTCTTAATGCTATATGCCATATGCTTGGAGTAACTCATTTCTAAGTTGATAAGTAGGCAACACATAAATCTCGTTCTCTCTCACACTTAATGCTCTTATCTAAATGCTCACAAATATGATGTAAGTGTGATTGTCTCTCTTCTATTGGTTGGCAAGTTGTTCTTGCCTTTGTTATTCTTTCAAGCTATCTAATTGTGCAATCAAGTGACATATACATGTGTTATTGCTCTTAATTTTTTAATCTTAATCAACACATCTTTAAGGCTGAAGTGAGTTTCGGCCAAGTCACTAAATCACTCTTAAAAAGTGTCATAAAACTCTTAAAACACTCCTAAACACTCCTAAAAGTCTACCTAACTTCTATACAAACTTAATAGACTCTTTAGGGTACCTTAGACCACCATCTTCACCATCTAAAACGGGGCTGGAGGAATGCAATGGAGGGTGTAGGCCGGGGACGGTCTCACGGCGTACAGGATACGTCCTCTCTGGGAGTACTCGGGTCTTAGGGCTAACTATGAAAGCTAGGGTTAGCCTCATTGCTATACTATCTTGAGCATCCAGTAGTCATTTGGCAATAGGAGGAGGAGGCTTTGGTGAAACTTTAAAATAAAAGGTAATTAAAACTTGATAATCTTAAGAACCTTTAATAATCTAACCTTGGGCTTAATCGCATAAAATACTTTGTGGGTTTAATAACTAAGAGTGGTTAGTCTTCATAACACTTGTGCTTAAGATCTCTAAATCTTCTTTATGGATGTGTTGATGATAATGATGTGTTGATGATGATCTCATAAATGTGATAATGCTTGATCTCCTTGTTTCCTGCACACAAACTTAAAAGTAATTAGTAGCTTGTTTGTTGTATCTTAGCATTCTTTATTTGTAAATCTTGTATCTAATATTTATTGAGTTTAATTATTCTTTTGTAAGTAATCTTGTAATCTACTTGTAACGAATCACCCTATAACTTTAGTTGACCCCTTGCCCAATCTTAGGCACTAGTCTTAGTTGCCCTAGGAAAGGTCTTGCTTAACATTATAACCCTTGCATCTTGCATTGCTACTTGTGCATCTTAGGATTAGAACCCCCCAAACCTTGTAAATAATTGAAATCAACTCCTAGAACTTAACTCTAAAACTAATCTAGAAACTAGGGACTACCCCCCTTGGCTTTCCTAGGAGTGAGCCTAGACGGAAGAGGTTTCGGTCAAAGTGACAGCGTGGGCTGTGAACCTAGGCATTGTGCCTCCAAGGACACACTAAGTGAGCCAGACTTAGCTCACGTTTGCAAGTGTGTATAAGGACGGCAACAGGCCCCACCATATGTGAAAGATAATTAATATTTGTGTAAAGATTAATTATATTATTGAGTTATTGAGGTCGGCCCTATTGTGACAAGAGACACACCTATTGTTGTGTCTAGTCTTGTATAAATAGAAGTGAATCCCCATTGAGGATTACACACACTCACTTGTCATTTTGGAAATTTCACCAAGTGCATGTACCGCTGAAGTGCGCACCTCGCTTGGGCGCTAGGTTCTAGGTTTTGGTAAGCACCCTTTTGTGTGCTAAGGTTTATGGTTTGGGGGATCTTCTCTTGAGAATATAGCAAAGGATTGTTGGGTTTTTCCCTTGTTTGAGAAGGGTTTTCCCAGGATACTTCTTGTGTTCTTGTGCATGGTTATTCTTCTTGTGATATTGGTTATTGCAGCACCTGTGTATGGTGTTGCTACATTTGTTTATGGTTCAAGTACATGCTAAATGAAATAAACCTCATGCTTGAGCCAAACACATAGAGAAAATTCAACATGGTATCAGAGCAGTTACTTGAAGAAGACTTTTACACAGCAAATGAAGGAAGGTCGTGGAGGTTTACGGTTGATAGAACCCTTGTCGCTGGTATAAGAAAGGGGCTGAACCCCTATAATAAAATTTGATCTAAGGAAACCGCAGGAGCACTTGGGAAAATTTAAGGAAGGTTAAAGGTTTGTCTTGGCATGGATTTTAGGTGCATACTCAAGCGAATATTGAAGTCTGTCTTTTAAGCAAACTACAGATCTTCTACAAGAGTATTTTGGGCACGAATTTAAGGACTGTCCTGAGGTATTACAGGCATGTTCTTGGGTGAAATTTTTTTATCGTCCAGTAGCTTCTTCGACGTCTCTGGGTGCACTGGGTTGTCGAGTGGAAGTTGGTCATCTCCTCCTCCCAATCATTCAGCATTTGTCGAATGGAGCGCGGGACCGAGCGCTCATAACCTTCCTGACTGATGACGGCAGGTTGAGAATGAGTGCTTGTCGCTCTACCTCACCGACCACCTCTCCCCAGGCGGGGAGTTTCACGTATGCATCTAGGCATAGTAGGAACCTGGAGCGCTCTATGGAGAGACTTAGGAGAGGGCCACGACACCCTACTAAGCTTGTGTGTGTTGTTGCAGGACCGGATTGAAAACAGGAGAAGACCGACGGAGAATGCCAGAGAGGAGTTGTCAAGGGAGCTCTGAGTGCAAAGAGAAGGTCCGTCGAGCAGGAGCGGGAGCCAAGGGCAGAACAGAATGAGCCAGAAGTGGAGGTTCTTCAAGTTGACAAGGGAAGAACTCTGGGCAATCAATGCCCACAACATTTGCAGAGCCACACCCGACGCCATAGTACCTCAACGGATCTGGAGCATGAGAGAAAAGGCTCGCGAATTTAATGCCCAAAGCCTTGAGCGGAACCCAGATTTAATTCGCATGGAGGATGGAAGGGGGGGGAGCCAGGTGTCCATCGATTCGTGTGTTGGAGGTGACGTTGGTGGGATCCAAGTGGTCCGCGTTGGCATCCGCATCCGGGGAATGAAGTGCTATCTATTGCTTTCCTTGCTGTTTTTATATTGAAGCTGAAAGTATTTATGTTATGTCATTCCATGAGAACATTGCATGATATTTATTAGTTTGGAATAAAATCTCACTTCATTGCATGTATGTTTATACATGGAGCACCTATTTTAGGGCCTATATTTTCTGATAATTTCCACCTTTTAAAATCTGCATACATTGGTCAAATTCTGCATGTTAGGACAGCAGATTTACCCTCATTCATCCATCATTTCCAACCCTCTTAGAAGCCTTATTACTCCATATGCCCAATTGGATTCTTGGCACTAGTCCTACACCTCCAAGCACCCTAAATTTAAAATTAATTAACCAATCAAAAATCTGTTTTACTAAGACCACTCTTCATATCACCATTGAACCTTATTGTTTGTGTTAGTAATCCTCTCCTATGGACACCCCCCTTGTACAAGCGTAGAGCCAATTTTAAGTGAGAAGAGGATTTGTGTGGTGACATAGACATCCTTCTTGAGTTACCCTTAAGCTTGCACCAATCTTTGGACTTTGGACCTTAAGTGCAAAAATAATCAGTAATAGACAACATTGTCTATTGTTTATAACTAGTGCCTATTAGTTCAGCTTCTTTTAGAAATCAAGCATAATGAAAACTATTAGCATTTCAACACTACGATTGATGTACAATCACATCATAACTGATAAAATTCATAGATCATATGGCACGATAGGAAAGAAGAAATGGCATGTGATTAAATAGAGGAATGATTGCCCTTTTTCCATGTATCTACTTTGAAAGGGGATGCAGAAAAACATACATAGATGTGCAACTTCATTAATACTAGATTAGAATCTTGATATTTTTTTGTGTAGAAAGTTGAAACGTATACTTCTAAATTTGAAGAAAAAGAAATTTAGTTAGTACCTTGTATTCCTCACAATTGACACAGTAAAGTCCCTCATAGTCTGCATGATAGATATCTCCCTTTGCAATGATTCTTGTATAAAACTCCTTCACAATTGCTTCATGACAAGGATTTGTTGTGCGAATGAACTTGTCATAAGTGATGTCCAGCTGCAGCAATTAAAAAAAAAAATTAAAACATGACTTATAAACGGTACAACATATAAAGTGTCACCTCTAAAATACAAACAAAGGACCTTAGAGGGAACAGGATCATATAATATTGTTGAGAAAATGAATGAGATAATACAAGCTTCATCTTGTGCTTCGATAATTACCGTTAATTGTCAAGGAAAAGAAGTGAAGATATACAGCAGATGAAGTGAGGAGAAGACACCTTAATTTTGAACACATTTTTCTATCTAAAAGATCCTAAATAGTATTCCTCCTTTTGCTAGTAGAAGGAGAAATTGGATCTGTTACAATCATCCTGGCACGTCAATGAACAAAAGATAGATGCTTGATAAAACAACATGAGAAAAGTAAATGAGGAATACATCTTTCCACAATGCTTGGTAATCACATGCAATACGATCGCAATGGTCTTTTGGGTTTTGACCTTTAGCAGCAGCAGCCATGGCAATTTTCTCTCCATGCTCATCTGTTCCTGTTATGAAAACTACCTTTTTCCCTTGTAATCTCTGCAGTAAAATTTGACAAAATGTGAGCATTTACTCTGATGCACACATTCCAAAAACTTGGACTCCGGCATTTGCCAATCCAGAAAAGCAAAATAGTTTTCAGGGTAATAATTTTTCAATGGATCTAGCCTACACATAAATTCATACAGATAAAATGTTGAAGAAAAGTATATCAAAGATATCTGCAACAGAATACATTATGTAATAAAATTGAAGCAACAAATAACCAGCATATAGAAACATGCATTAAACCAGATAATGAACACAGATATGAGGTGAATAACTGAGACAAAGTCTACGATAGCAGAACTAATTCTCCTTGTAGTATGTACAAAGAATAAATCTGCCCATAAAGGGCCTCCAGTCTCACCCAATCTCCCATTTGTTACATCATGTCTATCTTTCGTATATACACTCTTTATGCCTCTGTCTGTTGCATTACAAGAAATTTTCCAATTAACTAACTAACAGTACATAAAGCTATTTGTTACAAACATTCCTAAAATACATAACAGCATCTCCTTAAAAGCAGATATAATGATATTAATGTTGTTTAACACTCCCCCTCAATACATTAAATCTGCAACATAATTTGAGTCTTCCTTAAGTACAGAACTCAGCATCCCAACTTCCCTTTCAAGTCACGTCCACTCACAATATTCAGAAGGACAATCTCCATATTTGACAACTGCATCTCCGAAATCACCATGTTGCATACCCATGAACTCCCCCTAAAAGATATCTTACTTGAGTCCCTGAAATTTAGCATACCAAGTGCTCTAAACACTGACAAAGCTAGGCCAGACCATCTTCCACGTTGATAACAGCATCCCCAGCAATCCCATGCCATACATATAAAACATCAAAAACCATCGAGGGTTCCCTTTTCCTCTTATCCTCCACCTCATGCTACCTGTTATCGCACAAGTTGTAGGTTGGGAAAAGCCCGACCCAACCACCAAATGGCGACAACTAGGAGGTCACCTACCCACTATCACCTTAGGCAGGTGTCCCCGTCACTTTAGAGGTGAGGTATGTGATGTCCCGTTCCCAAGAGTAGGCCAGCAGGGAGTGACTTAGTAGTCTATTTGTTCCCGTAGACTATAGTCAGGCACAAACAGGGAACAAGAGGAATTAAGCCAAAAAGCATAGGAAAAGTCACTTAAGCCTAAGTCAACGGAGAAATAGAATGAAAAGGTGTTAAGGGGGGACTTAATTATTTAATTACTCACCTTAGGAGGAAAAGCGCCTAGCTTAAGTGAGGTCAACGGTGAATTAGATCGGGAAGAGTATAAAGGGAAGAATTCGACCTAATTCTTTATTATGTTATGATTTGATGTTGAGATAGTTCCAGAGGAGGCGAAGATCAACCCCCTTGTCGTTTTGTGGATTTCTGGAGGAAACCACCACCACTGATCAGTTTTGGTGTTGAGAGACACACCCTATCCTATCGGAGATACCATCCAGGTATTTCACCGTGCTATTTAGGAGATCCAGTTACAGTGATTATGCAACTCAGCCAATGAGGGCGTAAGGGTTAGAGAGAGGGTTTGTGTGGCCACACAAGACAAAGGAGTATCTTGCAGATTCCTTCCGACCCAATTGAGAGCTAGCCAGGGCGTGTTGTCATCCTTATACACACTTGCAAATGTGAGCTAAGTCCTGCTCACTTAGTGTGTCCTCAGAGGCACAATGCCTAGGTTCAAAGTCCACGCTGTCACTTTGACTTGAACCTCTTCCGTCTAGACTAACTCCTAGGGAAGCCAAGGGGGGTAGACCCTAGTTACTAGATGAGATTAACGTTTACGTTCTAGGAGTTGGTTTTAATTGGTTAAATGGTCAGGGGAAATCTAGCCTATGATGTTAAGCAACAATGCAAGATGCAACAAATATAAATGACAAGCAAGCCTTTTCCTAGGACAACTAAGACTAGTGCCTAAGATTGGGCAAGGGGTCAACTAGATTAGAGGGAGATTAATTACAAAATAACAAATATTACAACAATGTTAAGTACAAGCTAGATACAAAGATACAAGATGTACAAATACTAACAAGTTGCTTGCATGTGCCGTGTTATCGCACGGTTTGTAGGATAGTTCCAAGGGCTTGAGTCAAGGCTCGAAACCGGCGTAACAGGAGCTTCCCCACCCACTGTCACCTCGATGGGGGGCTCTTTCTATTCAGGAGGGCAAGTCCAAGGGAGACGTCCCTAAGTCAATCTGGATAAAGGAAGGCTAAAGGCCAAGTCAAGGAGAAACCTTTCACAGATCGATGCCCAAGAGAGATAGTCAAGAAAAGTTCTTCCACTGGATGGCACCTGTTTGCGAGACAAAACAAAAAAGGACTAGAGCGTGCTTGCAGTGGGTTAGTACTTCATAAAACCAATGACTATCTTTAAATCAATGTATGAGCAATGAATCAATGCTATTATTGACGAA
>ML778213.1:160420-184868 GCA_009831015.1 Picea engelmannii
ATTGCTTAATTGACATTAGTCAAATGTCAAATTTTTGTAATTTTGGAGTTAGTGAGTTAGTGGTAAGGTGGCAATGAGCAAGTTAGACCCCCCTAACCTACCCAAACCCATCCTAACCACTTAAAACCTTAATCTACCCTTTTAACTAGCAAGTGTGCAAACTTTGGGCAATTTCCAGTGGTTGATTAGAGAGTTATTCAAGCAATCAGATTAGGGTTTTTGCAGACCTAATGGCTAAAGATGCAAATTTGTAACAACAGCAAGAACTACTATCCCTTTGATGGGGACGCCCTAGTGGCTGTGAGGTGCTCTAAGCACAAGGAACACAATCCAAGTTGCAAAAAGTAAATATGATGGTTGTAACGTATTTCTAACCCTTATCCTTTATTTTAAGTTTTATGTTATTTCATTTCACTATGTAATTATGTTACTTAGGTTGTAATTTGTATCATAGTTTCATTTTTGTTGTACAATAGTAATTTCATTTATGTGATTATTGTTTATAGCATTTCATTTGTTTACTTTATACATGTATTTATGTTGGGTATTGGTGAGCACTTTGTTTTGTAGATTCTGGATTCTCGTATGCTCTCCTTTCCAAATGAAGATCAAACACACGTCCCCATGTGGAGCCAGATGATGACCACCTATTTCAACTAGGGGGTCAACTCCATGTGCCATGAGGATATGCACCTGATGGTGCTACAAAGTTGAAGACTTGTTGGTTCTACAAAGTAGTTTTGGTCTCAGCACTTCATTTTGTAATTGAAATTCCCGCTCCCCTGCATGGGATTATAATGTAGTGGGTCTGCATGGATCATAGTTTAGGTTAGTTTCCTAGGACTTTATCATTAGAGAAGTCCTTTCATCGAGTGTTTTTTTTCCTCGGGTAATTAATTTGGCCTAACCGGCCTTTTTAATTACCCTTGAGTTTTTCACTCCCACAATAATCCTCCAAAGTGGTGAAAGACGTTCTAATGATCGAGCCCTATGAGTGACTAGTGTCTAGGAATATTGTAAATGATCATGCTAGACATCTCCTAGAGTCTTGCGGAATTCCGTCAAGTTTTAATAGTTTTTTTTTTGTTTTTTTTAAATTACCCAATTTATGGTAATTTTAATTATTCTTTATGTAAAAATGTAAAAATTGGATCCTTGGGGATTTTGATAGGGGTGTGAGTATTCAAAAAAAAATGGAATGAGACCCCCTACACCCTTGGTCCAAGTTTCAGCTCAATTGGACAAGTTTTGCTAGGTCATTGTCCATGAGGAGTCCAAGTCAGTCTTGAATCAGCAATTTAATTGCTTAATTGACAAAGTCAAAATGTCAATTTTTTGTAAAAAAATAAGCAAAAAGGTTTGAGAGAGAGTGGGAAAGGTTTCGTAACCTTTTTTCTAAGTTGGAAAAGTAATTTTTCACTTAAAAGACCCCCCTTTGCTTAGCCAACAACTTAAAGTGGCGTTCCCTTGTTAATTGACATGTGGGAATTAAAAAGTTTAAGTGAAAAAGCCACCTAAACCCAAATTTCGCCCCCCTTGGTGTCTAACCTCATGTTTGACCTTAGGAAAAAGGTGGTTTCCCCCTTTACACCTCACCCCTCAAACCCTAACTTACCAAAACCCTAAAAGTAACTCTTCCTTGACTTTGTCCATTTCTCTTGGATGTGTGACACTTGTAACTCATCCAAGAGGGGTCTCTCTCCTCTCCCAAGTATAAAAGAATGCTCACCCCTCCCTCATTTGACATATATTCTCATTTCAAGGTTACTCTACCCAAATTTCTCCTCTCCTCTCCTATCTCTCCCACTCTTCTCTCTCATTTTTTCTTGCTCTCTCATTCTTTTCTCAAGCTTGTGCCAAGTATTTGCTCAAGCTTGCTTCTAATAAAGAAATCTTTGGAAAAAAATATTGGCATTGGGAGTCTTCTTGGTGCTTTGCTTTGGATCTACATTGGAGGTAACTTGTATTGTAGTTGTTTTGAGTTTTTGCTTGTAGATTTAGTGTAGGGTGTCCAAGCAAAGTATTTTGCTTGGATAGATCTATGGTAGTATTGCCATAGGTCTTATGTGAAGTAGTTTCCTAATTTTAGCAAAGTATTTTTTTTATATTCTTGGATCTACTCACCCCCTTGCTTGTCTTGTAGCTTAATCTCCTGTATTTGCAGGTTACTAAGGGTTGAAAAGGATAAATTTCAGATCTGGAAATATATCCCTTCACCCACTTAAAGTCCTCTTAAAAATTTATGTTCTTATCTTTATATTTCCTCTAACATTTTGGGTACATTTTCTGCCATAGAATAGTTTTCTTTCAATATATTATATGCTGTCCTAATTGTTAAAATTTTATGGTTTTCACTAACAAAAATTTTTTGAAGATATTTGGTGTTTTTGTAGCATTTTCAGCAAGCTTTTGTTTGTTAATTTTCTGCAGGTTTTCACCAAAAAGAGAGATCTACAACCCATTTGGGGCATCTACAAGTCAAGGATAAACCTCCCAAGTCGGGGTAAACATTAACCTTCTTCTTCTACTCTTTTTCTCATTGTAAGCAAGCCCAAGAGAGTCTCTAGGGCTTGCATTTCTCAAGCATTTAAAAATTTCTGTGTTTTTTAATTTCTTGTTGCCTACACCTAGCATAGAGTTTGGCCATGCCAACCATGCTAAATCGTATGGCTAGATTGTTGATTTTATTTTCAACATTAGTTTTTATTTACTTGTTTGCCCCACTTGTCCTTAAGACAAGGTTGTGTGGCTAGGATTAGTTTTATTTCAAGTTTTTATTTTCACCCACTTGTGCACAAAACCGGAAGGCTTTGTCCTCCACCTTGTGCACTTGTTGTGGATGCAAGTAGTGTAGATTTACTTTCAAGTTTTATTTCATTCTTTATTTGTTTGCCTACACCTAGCATAGTGTTTGGCCAAGCCAACCATGCTATAACGTAAGGCTAGGTAGATATTGATGGTTATTGCTTCTATTGGCTTATGTTTTATGGTTTATATCTTTAGATCTTAGAAGCTAATCATCTAATATTTGTTTAAGCCCATGGAGGCATAATAATTTACTTGTCTATTCCTTCTTTACTTTCCTTCAACTTTCAAGCATTTTACTTTCCTTCAAGCAGTCTATTTTTACTTTCAAGTTATTTCAATTTCAAGTACTTTTCTTTCATGCTATTTTTCTTCAAGTACTTTTATTTCACTTGCAAGCACTCAACATTGCAAGCACTCAATTTATCTTAACTTAATCAATCTTAAGGTTCAATTTATCTTCAAATCTTTAGGGCCTAAATAAACAAGTTAGTTAGAGCACCTCTAACTATCCCAACTTTGCTATCAAAAAAGGGACTTGAGGAAAGAACTTGGGATGCTAGATCAGGGATGGTCTCACGACACTAGGGGTCCCCCTTGTTTGAGTACTTTTGTTCCCCGGATTGACCTGTGGAGCTAAGGTAAGGACTTGTTTGCCTTACTTATTGAGCACCCAGCAGTCCTTTTGGTATAAGCGATGAGAGTTTTAGGGAAGTCACATAGTTTTAGGATTCACTTTCACTTAACCAACCTAAATAATCCTAAAATTTATCCACCTCAACCTTGGGCTAATTTCATTATCTTTTCATGGTTCATGATTTATAATTTTGCAAGCACTTTCATTCAAGTTATTTTACATGAAATTTTATTGAGCTCTTGTGGATGATTAGCTAGTTCACTTGGAAGTCGCGCATCTCTTTGCCATTGGAGGATTTACTTGATTTATCTTTGTCCACTTGAAGTTGCGCACTTGCCCTTGGAGGCTTTTTTGTTGGATCTTGCATTTATCTTTAATTACCCCTTGAAGTTGCGCATCTTGTGGAGGCACTTCACTGTTTTGGTTTGTAGTTGTGTTGAAGCCATTGAAACAACCCCTTGAAGTTGCACATCTTGTGGAGGCACTTCATTGTTTGGGTTTGTTGGCTTGTTGTGTTGTGGTGATCTTTTCTTGAATAATCTTTTCTTTCCCTGCACAAATCAAATCAAGCTAGTTCAAGTAAGTTCAAGTTAGTTTAGTTAGTGCTTGTTTCCTTTCTTGTTCTTTATTGTATATTGTTGTAACTTTTAGCTATTCTTTACATTCTTATTTTGTTAGCATCTAATTCAATTGT
Organism: Picea engelmannii; assembly: GCA_009831015.1. Lineage (NCBI taxonomy): Eukaryota > Viridiplantae > Streptophyta > Pinopsida > Pinales > Pinaceae > Picea > Picea engelmannii. The sequence continues at coordinate 164,557 of ML778213.1, forward strand.
AGAAGTTTTGTAAAGCAAATCTTTGTATCTAGTTGTAAACTTTGTAAAGTCTTTCTTTCTAATCTTTTGTTGTAACTTAGTTGACCCCTTTGCCCAACCTTAGGCAGTAGTCTTAGTTGTCTTAGGGAAAGGGTTGCATTTCATTGAAACTTGCACTTTGCATTGTTTGCCTCTCATATAGGCTAGATTCCCCCAAATCTTTAACTAATTAAAATTAACTCCTAGACATAATCTTTTAACTCACATAGTAACTAGGGTCTACCCCCCTTGGCTTCCCCAAAAGTAAGCCTAGACGGAAGAAGTTCAAGTCGAGGTGACAATGGGCTTGAACTTAGGCATTGTGCCTCCAAGGACACACTAAGTGGATTGAGACTTAGTCCACGTTTGCAAGTGTGTATAAGGACAGCAACAGGTCCTGCGTCATCTCCCTCACTCAGTGATTGTTTGTATTATGTCATTTTTATTGATGATTACTCTAGAAAATGTTGGATATATTGCCTTAAAGCTAAAAGTGACACATTTGATAAATTCAAAGAGTATAAATCCTTTATTGAAAAGCAGACAGGGAAACACATCAAAACCCTTAGAACAAACAGTGGAGGAGAGTTTGAATCTCTCTAGTTTGGGGATTTCTACAAGGAAGCAAGACTCAAGAGACAGTTGACCGTGCCATATAACCCTCAGCAAAATGGAGTTGTTGAGAGGAAAAACATGACAATTTGTGAGGCAACGAAATCCATGATGTTTGACCAGGATCTGCCAAATTCTTTATGGGCAAAAGCTACCCCCACTGCCATGTATATTCAGAACAGGTGTCCACATGCTATCTTGAAGGACAAGACTCCTGAAGAGGTCTTCTCAGGGATCAAACATAAAGTAGGGCATCTAAGGATTTTTGGGTGTCCAGTGTATATTCATGTCCCTAAGGAAAAGAGGACAAAGATGGAACCCTCAGGAAAGAAAGGGGTTTTTGTGGGGTGTAGTGAGAACTCCAAGGCTTACAGGATATATGTACCAGGTCAGAGGCAGATAGAGGTAAGCAGTGACTTTCCATGAGGAAGCCACATTCAAGAAGTCCAAAGAGCTTCAGCAGGAATCAGAAGTAGTTCAGCCAGCTTCACCCTCTTATGAAAATGAAGAGTCAAATGATCAGAGGGAGGAACCTCATGAAGGGCCAAGTGATGAGCCCCTAGAACATGTTGAAGAGTTAGAAAGAACTCTTGAAGAACCTCCAACCAAAAGGAAGCCAAGATGGCTTAAAGAAGCAATGCAGGAAGTAGAAAAGATAGTTGCTCCCAAAGGAACTTTCAGGGAAAGTAAGAGGTCTCACAGGTTTGGAGGTTATGTTGCACTGATGAGCAGCATTAGTGATGCCGAACCTTCTTCATTTGAAGAAGCAGATAAATTACAAGTATGGAAGGAAGCCATGCTTGAGGAATACATGTCAATTCTAAAGAACAATGTTTGGGACATTGTGCTAAGGCCAAAGGACAAATCAGTGGTCTCTTCCAAATGGATCTATAAGATCAAACATGCAGCTAATGGGAGTGTTGAAAAATTCAAAGCAAGGTTTGTAGCCAGAGGCTTCACTTAGAAAGAAGGAATCGACTACGAAGAGACTTTTTCCCCTGTAGCTAGGTATACCTCCATTCGAACTATTATTGCATTAGCTTCAATTCTTGGTTGGAAGCTACATCAAATGGATGTAAAAACAACATTCTTGAATGGAAAGATTGAACAAGAGGTCTTTGTGGAACAACCAGATGGTTTTGTACTGCATAACAAAGGCACTCATGTATGCAAGCTAAGGAAGGCCTTGTATGGTCTTAAGCAGGCTCCCAGAGTTTGGTATGACAGGATTGATGGCTTTCCTAAAAGCATGTGCTTTCAGAAAAGTGATGTTGATGCAAATCTATACTTCAAGGTAAGAGGTAACCAACCTATTATACTAATCCTGCATGTTGATGATCTCTTTCTAACAGGAGATGAAGGGCTAATAGCCTGGTGTAAGAGGGAGCTAATCTCAGAATTTGAGATGAAATACTTAGGCTTTATGTATTACTTCCTAGGATTGGAAGTGTGGCAAAGACAAGGTGAGATATTTTTGGCACAAGAAAAATACACAGTGGATGTATTAAAGAGGTTTGGTATGATGGATTGTAAATCTGTGTCTACTCCGGTGGTTACCAACCTGAGGAAGCTGCATGATTTTGATTCAAGTTCAGATTTGGTGGATCCCACCATGTATAGGCAGTTGATTGGATCATTGATGTACATGATCCACACCAGGCCAGATATATGCTATGCAATGATTGCAATGAGTCAGTTCATGACTAAACCAAGACAGAGACACTGGGTGGCAACAAAGCACATCTTGAGATATCTCAGAGGGACCATTACTTATGGTTTGAAATATACATCCAGTGGTGGTCTATTTTTGCATGGGTATGCAGATGTTGACTGGGCAGGAAGCCGAGTGGATCGAAAGAGTACTTCCGGATACTGTTGCAGTTTAGGATCCGCTATGATCTCTTGGTCAAGCCAGAAACATGGATCCATTGCACAGAGTACAGCAGAGGATGAGTACATTGCAGCAAGTGATGCTAGCAAGGAAGCAATATGGCTCAGAAAATTGGTTTCTCGGTTGTTTGGTGACAAGCTTGAGACGACGATGGTTCATTGTGGCAATCAAAGTTGCATAAAACTGATAGAGAACCTGGTATTTCACGACAGGTCAAAACATATTAACATGAAGTACCACTACATCCGAGACTTGGTCCAGAGAAAAACTGTAAAGTTACAGTACATAGCCACGAGCGAGCAGGTAGCTGATATCTTAACCAAGCCTTTGACCTCGAGACAGTTTGTGCAGCTGAGAGGCAAGATTGGTGTGGTTGAGAATGACTCCCTCGTTGAGAGGGAGTGTTAAATTTGGCAGCATCGACAGTCATTCTCCAATGAGAGGCCATATGGGCCACCCTGAGGCTAGCTAGGGAGATTTGGAGAATCAACCAGTCTTGTGAGGTATTGACAAAAGTCGAGGGGAACGTACAACCTCTGTGAATCAAACCAAAAGTCAAGATGAACGAAATGCTATGTAAGTCTAATGCAAAAGTCAGGGGGAACGTACAACCTCTGTTAGCATAGACATACTAGTGCAAAAGTCAGGGGGAACGTACAACCTCTGTGAGCATAGACAAACTAGGGCAAAAGTCAGGGGAACGTACAACCTCTATGAGCCTATTCAAGCCTTGTGAGCCATGAGCAAAAGTCAAGGAATCTAGCAAAAGTTAGGTTGAATATAAAATTCCTATGAGCTAGAAACAAACGATATTCCTAATATTGCAAATGATATAAATGTATTGATCTAGTGCGTTGGCACGTGTAACATTATCTACCATGAAGAGAAATTTGAATTGCCTTGTAAAGAGTCGAGTTGTAGAAGTCAAAGTTGCATGCCTAGGTCAAAGTCAAAGATGTCAAGTTGTCGCATGTTGCATGTTGCATGCATGACATGTGCATACTAAGTTAATACGCATGCATCCCAAGTCAACGGTGAGTTGTAACTGAAGTCTCAAGTCTAGTTCTATTTTCGAACTAAAGTGTGAAGTTGAGTTATGTCAAGCATGCCTTCTTACCTCTAATTCAAGTCCTCTCCTTTGCTCCTATTCATTCCTTTGTAAGCAGAGGTCGACCCCCTCTCTTCCATACAATTACTACGCAGGGTAAAGGTGAAGCTATAGAGGCAGCATTGCAACTGCTAATTAGAGGCGCATATCAATCCTATAGAGGCTATTAAACAGAGGCGCATATCAGTCTTATAGAGGCAGCATATCAATGCTACACATGACAGCATATCAGTCCTATACATGACAGCATATCAGTCAAGAATAGAGCAGCTTATCAGTCAAGAAAAGGTTGTGTATATCCCTGGTAAGAAAGGTTGCATATCAGTCCATAAAAGGGTATCAAAGTATCACCCAAGCAGCGCTTAGTCTTTTCTATAGTGTTGGTCAATAACCAGAAATTATATCAACAAAGCCTCTCATCTTCTACAAGGTCTTTTCAGTCTAGTCTAAGTCGTCTTGACAAGCTCTTTAAGAGTAGAGTATTCATGGTGGATATTTGTAAGTGATCTTACATTATTAATGCAATATAGGAATATTGTTTGTTGGGGTTTTTCTCCCTGTACAGGGTTTCCCTAGGGTATATGTGTTATTGATGTGCATGCTTACGTATCTACATGATTATTGCTTTTCAGTTATGATATTGCATGCTAGTAAATTCTTATGATTATTGTTGTTCTGTTTTATGAATGATGTTAAACTAAGTTCAAAGTTCAGTCAGAATTTAAAGAATTCCTTACAGTTTAAAATCAAGCTCATAATTTTAACATAGATCACACAACTGGCTATATCTGCAATGCCCAAGCTCATCAGTGCAGCATCCAAGGTCCAGGAGGTGTGGAAAGGTGTCCCAAGGTAGGCCAAGTCATCAAGGAACCCAACGCTCAACATCAAGGGCCCAACGTCCTCTGTACAATGCACAACGTCCTGGGTACAAGCATGAAAATGTCCTCCAAAGGACCATACTAGGGGTGCATCATCAATAAGAAAGGCTCACAGAATCAAGTAAGACCAACCATTACAAGATACTAGAGTCATTAGAATCATACAAAGTAAGTCACAATCTAATACAAGAGCCACGTAAGCAATTCACATTAGGTATCTTCTTCAAACTTCACACTAGCTTAAGACTTTATGCAATTTGTCAAGTTTAAGTATGGGAGGACCATCACAAGACCCTATTAGGTGTGCCAATACCCAAGTAGAGGAGTAGTTCCTGTGAAACCCTTCAAAGTGTAAGTATAAGTGAATGAGATGGTATGGGGTTTACTTCATGGTCATGGTGTTGTTATCCCCATATTGTGGATAACTAAGGAGATTATATCTCGAGGCCCTCGGGTTGTACATATGGAGTACCGAGAGACTACATGACCAACAGTACCCTTTTGCATAGATAGAAAACCCACTCACCACCACAGATGGTCACAGTTTTGCAGATGGCATCCACCACACCAGCTGGCTTCCGGAAGGCAGTGGGTCTTGCTCTATGAGGTACAAGTCAGTATTATGGTGAGCATCATTTCAATATTTAAGCCATGTGATTATGTTGTATCTTAGATTGCTCTAGATTTCATGATATATGCTTGGACATTATGTCTTTTTCCCTGCTTCACCTTGGTGGTTGACATTGTTCCCTAGTAAGTGGTTTTCCTTGAGGATGGGTTTGCTACTGGGAACTCCCTTAATGAGCCATCGTACCGTTCCCGACCATACTTACCACTTTCCATCATTATTCCCCTCCATTTCCTTATCTCTTGGGATTTTAGGGTGTATTGACCCAAGAAGGGGTTGTCCCTCATTTTATGGGAAGAAGGGGTTGAAGGTCCAAAGGGATTGATGTTGGGTAAAAGATAAAATCCTTATATACACCTTCCAGATGCTTCACCCAGGGATCACCCAAGAAGGCAATGAAACATTTATCTTTGAATAAAGGGGACCCACAATATAATAAAGAATGCTTAAAAGGTTAGTTGAAGGATAGGAGGTCTCATCACGGGCCGACCTATCACGTCCATGAATATCTAGTGGTATGACATTACCATCATCTCGTCGCCAAACAGAGTAATGGCTCTCAGTTGCATAGCTTAGAGAAAGGGGGTCTCATCATGAGCCAGCCTTCTCATTTCCATTAGGTGTTTGTGGGTGACATTGCCATCACCTGGTCGCCACGCCAAGGCAGTGACCTTCAACCTCTCCTTATGCTATATTGAAAGAAAATAAAGAAAGAAAGATAAAAGGCAATTGATAGGCTTGGAAAAAGTGCATTGCGGATGAAGGTACCACACACCCTCTACAAAGGCACCCATGAATGAGACACTATGACCCCTTATATGTCATGAGCCCTATGCCCATCGACTCTTGACCCCAACCACTTCATCCACTTTACATGGCTTAGAAAGGGATCTCTTGGAAACTCTCCTTGACATAGGGCAAGATCTACCCAATAGGACACCTCGTCAACCCTCCCATATTCAAGCTTGACAAGTCGCATAGTGTCTTTGAGCAATTAATTGTTTGATATAGTGATCTTTGATGCACATGCTTAGATGACTTATTTTTTGATTGGATTCAATTATCATGATGTTATGACTTGAGATCCTTGGAGGGCATGCTCATTTGTCTTTGCAGGACCTAGTTGGTGGACAGTTTTAGGAGAACAAGCCTAGCTTGGGCTTCCATGGGGCTACAAGCCCGCAGGTTGGATGGCAAAGGGCCGCATGTCGGATGCGAAAGATCAGACTTAGAAGGCCTTGATGATGACTAGGACGACATAGCCCAGCCCTCACTTGTCGAACGATTTGCCCAGGAGGGGAAAAACGTCCTCTTTTGAGCTTGACGTCATGTGTGGGGAGTTAGGGCTTGGTGGTGAGGTACCACTCATTTGACACATGGACGTTTTGAGGAGAAGAGGGTCTTCACCATGATGAGAGTGTTTAGATGCTTGACATGTGGCATTTGGAGGCCTACCCATGCTTCTCCAACACCAACGACCTTCTCCTAGTGCCAAAACATCCCCTAAAGGGGTGACTTCCATGTAAATTAGGGTTTTATTTGTGCAAAAAGTGAAATTTTAAATGAATTGTTTAATATCACTTTGTTAAGGGGGCAAGATTGGGGTTGTTGACCCCTAATCTTGTGGTTTACCCCTTAATTTGTGGACAAGTCACCTTGGTGACATTTTGTATAAATAAGAGATCATAAGATCTCATTTTAACATAACTCTCCCTCATTGTGAGAAGTATTGGTCTGAAATTTTCGCTACACTTGGCTCTTTTTGTCTCTTGTGAACTTTGTTTATGGCTATATTGATGAATGGTTGATGGAGGAGTGAGGCACTAGCCTTGGATGATGTTTTTCTAGCTTTTATGGTGGATTATCTTGGAATATCCCTTGATCTTGGTATGGTCTTTTACTATTATGCTATCATTTTTTTCAAGTCAAGGATTGTTATGCTAGGAGCTAGGTGGAAAGTATAAGGGCATACACCCCCACCATAGTCTTCATCATTTTATGCTTCATCTCGTTGATTATACAAGGGTTTGCTAAGAGAAGTATAAGGGCATACACCCTCTTAGCTTAAACCCTAGCTAGAGAAACTTGCCTTGGGAAGTAAAAGGGCTTACACCCCCAAGGAGGTAGCTTCTCTAGCTATTTCTTTATTTGACTCTATGAACCCAATAGTAAAGGCACTAGTCATACTTTTTTTTGCATTGGAGATATAAAATTGTTGCCTTGGGAAACGCAAATTTTGATCTTTTGAAAGGTTTCTTGCTTGAAGTTGGTTTGCCTCATTGAGAGGAATCTTCCCCTACTAGGGCGTCCCCTCTCTCCGACTACTTCTTGTTGTCGTTATAAAATTACATCTTCAACCATTAGGGCTGCAGTAACCCTCACTCATTTGCTTGAATAACTCTCTTATCAACCATTGGATTTTGCTCAAAGTTTGCACACTTATTCTCCTTGGTCCAGCACACTTTTTGGCAAAGTTTGAGGGGATTTCAATGGCTGATTTTCTTGTTGTAGTACACTGAATGTTACATCCATAAGGCTGATATAATTTGCTGCAAACAAGTGTTTACAACAGCCTTATCTTTTATGCTAAGAATATTGGTTTTTCATCTTGAGTTTAGCTAGTTATTTACTAGTCTTTCTCTTGCATTTTCTACTTGATCTCTAGCATTTATTGAGAAGCTTATAGTACGATATTATTTGCTGATATATATTGCTACAATTTAGGGACAGCAAGCTTAACTTGCTGATCCAACTAACATACATCATTGCAAAGTGTCTTTTCTTGTGTCTCGAGCAAGTATTTCACCATTTGCAGGTTACTCAACACACATGGCAACCCTTGGACCTTCCCAAAACTTCATTTCACTCCACTTAGACTTGACCTCTAGGGGCTTCACTTCCATTTCCCTTCATCTCCATCTCAATCCCCCTAGGGTCACCGAGATCGCCTCCCTAGAGTGACCTAGTCACCCTTGAAGTGTGGGGCCTACATCGAGGTGACATTGGGTGTAGGATTCCCAAGTTGTAGCACTTGCTTTGTGGTTGGGTCAGGCTTTGCCCAACCTACAACTTGCGCTATAACAGGTGTTATTGACATGCAAGGCCACGAGTGGGTTCATCTCCATGTACACCTTTGTAGAGGGAGTGTTTGGTGCTTGAGTTACCCTTTCCTCAACAGTTTGTGTATTCCAAACCCCTTCTTGCCTTGTGATATTCATTTATTGCTTTGCATGTCCCCTTTTCAAGTTCATGCATTTATTATTTTTTACTGGGATTAAGTCCTTTTAATTTGATATGCATTATGTGCATTAGGACTTGGAGCAAGGGGGTAGAGCTCAAGCTGACTTTTGGCTTTTGACTTTGTCATTTGTCATCCCATTATTCCTTCTTTTACAATATGCATCTTTTTTAATTCTTTTTACCAACTGCATCAACCTCAGGCATTCTAGCCCCTTCTTCTCATAGGAGGGTGAAGGCACGGACCTTTTTGGGATACATGTAACAGTCATTTCCAGATGATAGGACAACGAGAGGAAAGCAGATGAAAATGTTAGAGTATGAAAGGGGAGTGGTACATTAATCCTATCAAAACCTCCTACTAGTACCCCTTTTCCTCAAGAGTGACAACACTGGACTTGGACACATATAATGGCCACCAAGGTGAAACAAGGAAAAATCATTCGCACAGTGACCATTTTTGTAGGGGGCATCTGTGCTGTAAAATCAGTAGTGAAAATAATGTCAAGGCTTTGAGCTTCTGTGCTTCAGTGACATATTTAGTTTGTTACTTGTTTGGAGATGAGTGATTGCAGAGCAATTCAGAGATATTTTATCATGGGAGAGAATGAATGTGTAGTTTGTGTGTGTATTTCAATTTAGTTGGGTATAAGCATATGAGATGAGACTAATATTGAATTGGGTACCTGGAAGCGGGCCATGGCATCGGCTGCAATCGTGGTATAAGCACTGCCCATGTGGGGGGGTGCATTCACATAATACAATGGCGTTGTCAATACGAATGGCAATGACATCACCTCTCCATTTTTGTCCGTGTCCACCTCTCCTTCTCCTCCCTCGTTGTTGTTATTTTCTTCAGGTGTGCCTGTGCAGGCAGAGGCGGCTCTCTGTTGATGGCGGTACCCCCTCCTCCCTCTGTTGGCAAAGTTGCGTGAAGAGGAATAGGAAGAAGAAGAAGCTTCAGCATCCATGGAATGAGTAGCAGATATAAACAACATTGACGATGATGCTCTGTAACCTCCAAGACCAGGTATATGGTGTATATGTGAGGTGAATATGCCAATGGATTTGCATTTGCATATCAGATCATGATGATGCCCGTTATAAGGCCTTGGTAGAGCTCTGCCAAGTTTAGTGGCGCGGGGAGACACTGCCAAACTGTCATTTCGAGGATAAGAAATAGAAATTGAACAGGTTGAGGTCGGCGTTGAAACTAATGAGACTGCCATCTCTGTTTCTGTTCCGGAATGCCAAATGGGCTATACTGCATGCATCATCTTGTACTACCAGTTTATATATATGTGCGCCTCCACCACTCAGTATGGGATAACATGCATGAATAAAGCGATATTAATATTTTGTTTTAGGATTGGATTTTGTGCCATGCCCAATACTCGAGTACTGAATTGAATTGAATTCCTTTGTAAAATGTTAAAATGCTAAAGAAAAACAAAAAATACAACCACTCAAAATTATCCAAAGTGATGATCGATATAATTAATATAAGTAAGACATAGAAATAAAGATAGTTAAAATGTCAATTGGGTATTAATAGAGAAAATGTATTATTATAATACATTTTCTCTATTAATGCCCCCTCCCACCCTCTATATTGAATTGAATTGAATTCCTTTGTAAAATGTTCAAATACTTAAGAAAAACAAAAATTACAACCACTCAAAATTATCCAAAGTGATGATCGATATAATTAATATAAGTAAGACATAGAAATAAAGATAGTTAAAATGTCAATTGGGCATTAATAGAGAAAATGTATTATTATAATACATTTTCTCTATTAATGCTCCCCTCCCTAATTAATATAAGTAAAACATAGATTCTCTATTAATGCCCCCCCTCTATAGATGGTGGGAGGGGGCAGCATTAATAGAGAAAATGTATTATAATAATACATTTTCTCTATTAATGTCCCCCCTCCCACCCCCTAATAATACATTTTCTCTATTAATGCTCTCCCCCTCCCACCCCCTAATAATACATTTTCTCTATTAATGCTCTCCCCCTCCCACCCTCTATAGAGGGTGGGGCATTAATAGAGAAAATGTATTATTATAATACATTTTCTCTATTAATGCCCCCCCTCCCACAATTGGGTTTAGTGTAAGGAATGATTGTTATCCTTTCCATTTTGATTCAATTTTTATAAGTGATATGTTAAACTCATAATGAGTATGTTGATATTGAGAATTAGTTGTATCTATATTCATATTCATTGTTATGATTTTATTTTATTTTTATGATTTTTTCTATTTTATTTTATTTAAATTTAATATTTGTATAGTTGTTAAATAAGATTGTGTAAGGCATTTAAGTTGTTAAGGGAGAAATTTTCTTAGTAAATAATATTTGATTTTGGTCTTTGATCGCATTCATTATTATTGGCTTCAAGTCAAATTTTTAAGTTAGTATTGTGATTCTCATTCTACTACCAAAAAAAAAATAGCATTTGCAAATTATCACCAAAAGTGAAAAAGTAGAATGAGAAAAGTTGAAAACATATTTAAGCAAATAATAGAAGATTCGAAGTATTTGCAATTCAAGGGAAGTTTTTATGAGTTTCGTCGCCTTTCATTACAAAATTAAAGGAGTATATAATAAAGGTAGAAAAATAAACTCAATTGGCCACCATCTTTTGCACATAACACAATAGTGGGGTATTTATAGTGAGCAAATTGGTTCATGCTACCACACAAAATGTGCAGGTAGGAATGGAAGACCACCCTAACACACACACACACTACTAAAGAGGGGAAAATAAAAGTGTGGAGTCATCGCTTGGGTTTAGGGCAAAATTGAGAAACCCTAGGGTGAGGAAAGAGGGGGAAAGCCATTATGCTAATTAGAGTTTTGGATCTTGATTATGTTAACCTATGGCTATAAATAATCAGGGTACTTCACTTAGGTTTTAGATCAAGTTTTATCAACAAATTAGCAAAGGAAAATAGACTAGCAATCTAGGGTTAATTTATTGGAGAATCATATAGTGAGATAGAAACCCCAATGTTAAAAATGACAAAGAGAAGTATGTAAGGAACTCATATGGAATTCATTGTTGTAGATGTTGAAACTATTTGGATTGGAGAAGAAAGTTGTGTCAAGTCTCCAAGAGTGATCGTTGTACCAAGCGATTTTATCTTGTACTCTATCTCCAGTACAAAGATATATATCTATATATGCAAATAACATTGTATCTACTACAATGAAAGATATAGCAATGGAAATGTTGAGTAGAGAAATCCAAGTGCCCTCAAGGGGATGATACCTCCCTTGCCCTAGTTGTGATGGAACCTCCTTTGAGGTCATAGGGTTTAATCATACAAGATATGAGTGGAACTATACCAATGAAGATGTCATAGCATGAATCAACAAGCCTTCAAGATTGGACTGAAACTAATCGCAAGATGTACATAGAGGTTCTAGAGGTAACAAGTGTGTTATGAACTGTTGGCACAGGGGTAGACCCAGGGTTCAACGCTATAACAGTGCACCAACAAAACCCTAAGTAACGGCCCTTTCGGCAACACCTGCGAAGCAGATGAAGTCTCACCCAAGGTAGAGGCAGGGGTGGTTGCAGGACTCAAGTGTTTGCAACCTTAGCTGGGACACAGATCTGTGATTATACAACTTAATAAAGCACTTAGCACCGTCAGTTCCTCAGTATGTAATCAGTAACTACTTCGCTGATAAAATAGGGCTTCGTAGTATTCACACTAATCTATTGTATTCAATCACTTAGCATCAATAGTTAGGTCAGATCTAGCAGATCAAGCACTAAGCACATTCATATGGACCAGATCTAATACTCTCATATATCAATAGCACTAAGCATAAGCAGATCTATCTAATCATCTTAAAGCACTTAGCAAAAGAAGACATAAACACATTAAGACAAGCACAAAGCAAGATAACATAGTGTTTACGTGGTTCACCCCCACCCTGGGGCTACGTCCACCAACTCTTCTTCTTTATTGTCTTCAGTTAATCGGTTACAGCATAGAACCTCAAACCCTTACTCCGCACAAGACAGAAGATATGCGCAACTCACTAGATCCTTCTTCCTTGCGTTACAGTAATGAGCCTTCTATAGCCTCGCACAAGGACTTACACTCAGCTCTCCAAGTCTTACACAAAATGCACAAAGCCTTGACCACACAGATCCAACTATTGGCACTTAGCCTACATCACATAGATATATCATCGACTCGATCCTTTCTTACATTGCCTATCCTTCTATTTATACATACAAAATAGGCCTAAACATGGGTAAACCCATGGTCCGACATCCCATTCCCGTTACATATTCCCAAAAAACCCAAAAAGGATCCAAAAGTGAGTTGAGATCCCATGATCTCCGCTTCGTCTTGCACTCCTCTTTCGGCAGGCTATCGAAGTCCAAAAATAGGTCAACATGACCAAGAAACTCCCAAAACTTGGTCAAGGGCCAATAAGCCCCCAACACTCACCTGTGACTCGTCCCGAGTCACTCTGGTCTGACTAGCTCTGCCTCAAGATTGGCTCGAGCTGCTTCGACCTGTTGTTGTGCTACAGCCTCTTGCTCAGTGAACTCCTGGATCACTGCGTCGTTCATTGGCCCTTCTAGGCATTGTTATGCTATGATAACGACCTGTTATAGCTCTGCTCCTTGGCTTTGGACCTCTGTAAACAACAAGCATGCCTTATCTTGTATTGGTTGAAGTTGTTGAGTAACTTCCATTACTCTGTTTTGAATCATATGGATCTGTTGTTGGGCGGTACGTTGCTCATGAGACCTCTTCATTCTTTCCATGACCGACAAGGCCTTCAACTATGCCTGAAGTGTGTTTGTGTGTTGCTTCTCTTCCTAGAGTTGCGACTCCAACACCTGTAACTCTGGGTTCTCAGTGAAGCTCTCATATGTCTGGGCGCTCTGGTTACTCAGTTGCTTGCACTCCAAGGCAAGAGATTTTAATCTGGCAACTGCGTTGCGGGCAGTTGCTTCCCTTAGGTCTCTTACTTCTTGAGGGGTCTCGGGCACCGTGCGGAGCTCCAAGTCTGTTATGCGCTATTGGAGCTACTAGATTACCTCTTCAAGTTGCGCCACCTACTGTGGAATTTGTTCTTTGGCCTTTACTTCGAAAACTGCCATAGAGCGAAGTGCTCTGTTGACCATTTCCTTAATTTTGAGTTGCTCTGCGAGCAACTGTTCCTTGCTTTGTTGTAACTGTGTTCTTTCTTCATCCCACTTCGCTTACAGAGAAAGATTTTCCCGTGTTGCAGCACTGCGTTGGTCCTCAAGGTATTTATGTACTTGTACTAAAGCTTGGGTGGCTTATGTTGTCTCCTCCTATGCTCGTCGAAGGCGAGCTTCGACTGTATCAGCAATCCAGTGGAGTTGAGCTGGCTCATCTCCCAGTTCTGATGTTCCTGCTGACAGAGGCACGGTGGGGACTGCGCGATTGCACTGTAATGCCTGTTGCATCCCTTGGAGGTCATCCTTAATCCGACTGAACACCTCTTCCTACTTAGCCTCTTGCTTCTCTGCTATCTCCAGTGAAGCATCATTCAATTCTGTGACGATAAAGTCGAAGTTGTTTGAGGTGAGGGTGGTCTCAAATTTGGTCCGGGTTGCTTTCACTTTCTTCCGAGATGTGGGTTTTTGTGGGGAAACCTTTCATTTCTTTGAGGGGTCCTCCTCATCTCTCGATGGTGTAGCCTCGCCTTTCTTTTGTTCAACTTCTATGCCACTTATGTCTCTACCATCTCCTCCTTGCTCAGGTGAAATGGAAGCAGTCTCGGTTGAGGTATTGTTTACGTCTTGGGCTTCTTCATTTTTCTTTGTCTTGATGGGTCCGGGTGTATCTTGCGTAGTTTTTGGACTGTCTACATCGGATATCTCCACAGGGTCTGCTGAAACAAGGAGGTTCGTCGACCATTCCTTGGTAATCTCTTCCAAGTCATCCTCCGTCAACTTGTAGTATGACTGCAGTTGTTGTTTATGTCCATCTACGTGCATTGTGATGTAGATAAAATGGTGATCCACGCTGAGCTTCATTAAGGGTCGAAACATGTGGAGGGTATTCGGGGTTATACGAGGTGCGGATTGGATGGCTACCTTCAACTGGTTGTAATACGTGTGGAAAACGACATTTGACTGCCATTGCTTGTTCATGTCGGTCGAGTACCACAATGCACTAAAATTCGCGGCCAGAGGTTCAAAGGGGCTCGATATCCGAGAAGGTCGCACCTTCCAGCATCTCCCATGCAATGAAAGCAATCAAGATTAGAAGTCAGCTGAAGTGGAACTCATATTCTTGATCCTGCACTTCCCTATAGTCGAGTTCCAACTGGTTTACGAGGTACTTCACCCAATTCATCTGAAGTCCTTATGCGCACTTCCCTGCGAGGTCGACTACGAAACCAGTCACTTAGGTTGGTCGATTCTTTTGCACCAACTTTCCTACGATCATCTGACAGGCGAGGCGCACTGCGCCGCTCTGGATAGAATCTACCTTGTAGCCTCGCGTGCCCTTCTCTACATAGTTGTAAGTGTCCTTTATCCTCTGGGCGAGTGTGCGATCCGCAGTCTTTCCCTGGTAGAAATCTTGTGGGTGCCTTGCATGCTTAGCCCTGTGATCCGATTGATCAACGTCGGATCTACTGTGATACAACGGTTTAACCATAAGTATCCTCCATGATAACAATACAACAACAATTTGATGCATGCATTCACTTCTTGATGTCGTCTGAAGTGTGGGATCTTCATAACGTTGAGTAGGGTGGACTACGCGAGGTTATGGTTCCATTGCTGAGGGACGATCTTTGAATTCTTCTCTTTGGTTCTGGTCAGATACTTGTGCAGGGCGAGCATGTTGTAGACCTTCCTGTCGCTGAGGTTGAAGTCACTAAACTTCAGTGTTGTAATCTTGTCTTGGTCGGTGTGAACTGTGCATATCCCCTTCGGGAGGTACGCAATGACCAAAGCGTACTCAAAGTCTCTGGGCACACTATCTCGATTGATTGCGTCGCTCAAAGGGGGTAGATAGGTAGGTAATATATGCAGGATTAACTTAGCATTCACGAGATCCTCCCTATGCTTAGTTTGTTTTTCATCTGTTGGTCGAGATGGTCCGGCTCAAGCAGTGGACGGAGAGGTCACCAGTCCTCTCATGGACGATGC
Source organism: Picea engelmannii (assembly GCA_009831015.1). Taxonomy (NCBI): domain Eukaryota; kingdom Viridiplantae; phylum Streptophyta; class Pinopsida; order Pinales; family Pinaceae; genus Picea; species Picea engelmannii. Next base: position 180,109 of record ML778213.1, read on the forward strand.
TTGTATGCCTGTAGACATCGACATGAATCTCTCAGTCATTAAGTAGAGGAGTACTTATGTCACTGATTCTTCAACTGCATTGAACTCATCGAACATACGTGCTCAGGATTAAAATTATCGGGGTCATGATGAGCTTAGACATTGTACTAGAATGAACAACAAGATTGCAATGATCACTGTATACAATTCGCTCAGTCTACAGGCTTCAAATTCTCAGTTAGCAAAAGTGTTCTCCGTGCATGGCGCGACGAGATAAGTAGGCAACTCGACAATGGTTTGTTTGTAATGGTTATGAAGCTTCATTAACTCTTGTTCTATCCATTATGGTGTGGTCCAACAGTCTGGTGTTGAGATATAAATGCTTTCCGACCCGTTCGGAGTGGAATTCGAACGGATATATCATTCCCAACAGCTATACTGCTTCATCATGGCGAAGTGCCATGTGTCGTTGTTCTGATATACCGACGAAGTTCCAATTCTGCAGTTTTTCTTTCTGCGAAGTTCCCTCTAGAATCTTTTGTAGCTTTTCAATCTTGGCCCTCTTCTTACTTTGCTTTCTAGCCTTCTTTCTAGTGAGCTTCATCTCAGTAGTTCGTTTTCCATTTTGATTCTTATCTTCTGTGGTCCTAGTCGCTTCCCGCTGCTGAGGTTCTTCCCTAGAGTTTCGGGATAAGAATTCTTCTTTATCTGTAGTAAGTATGTCAGTCTTCTGAAGGTCTTCTAGTGTTCTTGTAGCTTCGACATCAGGGTCTCTAGTGTCAAATAGCTTCGATATGTTCTCTTGTTCTTCAATCAATTGTGCGATCTTTCTGGTCATGAAATCTTTTAACTCTTGTTTCTTCTGTTCCAAAATTTCTTCTTCTTTTTGTTTGGATTGATCTCTTTCAATCCAAGGGTTTCATAGTAACATGTTAAACGGGGCGTTGTCCTCAATGAATTGAATAATCTCAAAATCCTCTTCTGTCAAAGTTCCATTAACGTTCATAGGTATGTGAGCAAGCTTCCCACAGAGGTTTATCAGTTTCCCTCTGAATGGCCCTATTCCTCCTAATGAAGGAATCATAACAGGTCTTAGCTTCCCAAGTTATCTTTGTCATGATATTCACCCGTGTTTCTTCATCTAGAACGCAGTCAATGTCGAAGTCTCCTATTCTTACTTCGATGCATTCTTTTTCTTTGAAAATTTCTGATAACCTAACATGTCAGTGGTCATTCAAGGTTTCTTTCATCTGTAACAAGACTTTCTCATATTCTTTCTAAGGTTCTTCTATAGCCTCTGGATCTACCTTAAGGTTTTCTTGGTCCAGATTCATTCTTTCAAGCTTAGTAATCATTCTAGGACAATCCAATACTTCATGGTCCATTGCCTTACAACAAAGACAACTAGGTCTCCTTCCAGGGCATTCCTTAGCAAGATGTCTTGGTCTTCTGCAACTGTAACAGAGAGCTAATCCTCTCTTTCTTTTAAATGATCTCCAACCTCTTCTATACTGTGCACTATGATCATGGTAGCTAACCTGCAACAAATTCTTTCTAGGATCTTGCATCCATTTGTTAGTCCAAACATTCTTTCTATGCATAGGTATAACATATCTTTCATTATTCTTATCAAATCTACTCATATCAAACCTTCTTTCATCTATCAATGCCCTATCTTTCAAACTAGGACAAAACCTATCAAACATGTCTAGATCCATACTCTAGAAACAAAAATTTCCACTTATCTTACTTCTACAAAGTACAAAGCTTTCAGATCTAAAACTTTTAACTAGTCTTACCTTTATCAGAGCACAGAGCTTGCAGATCTTACCTCTTTTAATCAGATGTCCTCACTTTTAGCTTTCTTAGAGCACAAAGTGTTCAAATCCTACTTCTTTTCTTCAGATCCGACCTCCTTTCTTTAGATCGAGCTTCTTTCTTTTAGATCCGACCTCTTTTCTTCATCACAGAGCTTTATATATCAAGTAGAACACTGCGCACTAGGGTACAGATCTACGCAGATAACTTTCACAGTTTCAAGTCAAATTTTCACACAAAGCTTCTTCTTTCTCAGTTCCCAGTAATCACAGTTTCAGGTCTCGGCAACAGAACCATTTTTTGGCACAGGGGCAGACCTAGGGTTCAACGCTAGAACAACGCACCAACAAAACCCTAACTACCGGCCCTTTCGGCAACACCTACGAAGTAGATGAAGTCTCACCCAAGGTAGAGGCAGGGGTGGTTGCAGGACTCAAGTGTCTGCAACCTTAGCTGGGACACATATATGTGATTATACAACTTAATAAAGAACTTAGCACCGTCAGTTCCTCGGTATGTAATCAATAACTACTTCACTGATAGAACAGGGCTTCACAGTATTCACACTAATCTACTGTATTCAAGCACTTAACATCAATAGTTAGGTTAGATCTAGCAGATCAAGCACTAAGCACATTCATATGGACCAGATCTAATATTCTCATATATCAATAGCACTAATCATAAGCATATCTATCTAATCATCTTAAAGCACTTAGCAAAAGAATACATAAACACATTAAGACGAGCAAAAAGCAAGATAACACAGTGTTTACGTGGTTCACCCCCACCCTGGGGCTACGTCCACCAACTCTTCTTCTTTATTGTCTTCAGTCAATCGGTTACAGCACAGAACCTCAAACCCTTACTCCGCACAGGACAGAAGATCTACGCATCTCGCTAGATCCTTCTTCCTTGCATTACAACACTGAGCCTTCTATAGTCTCGCACAAGTACTTGCACTTAGCTCTGCAAGTCTTACACAAAATTCATAAAGCCTTGACCACACAGATCCAACTCTTGGCACTTAGCCTATATCACATAGATATATCATCGACTCGATCCTTTCTTACATTGCCTATCCTTCTATTTATACATACAAAATAGGCCTAAACATGGGTAAACCCATGGGCCGACATCCCATTCCCGTTACATATTCCCAAAAAACCCAAAAAGGATCCAAAAGTGGGCTGAGATCCCGTGATCTTCGCTTCGTCTTGCGCTCCTCTTTTGACAGGCTGTCGAAGTCCCAAAATAGGTCAACATGACCAAGAAACTCCCAAAACTTGGTCAAGGGCCAACATGAACCAAACTCCAAAAATAATGTAAGACTTGCAAGATGAAGTAAATCCACACCTTGATAATGATAAAGATTCAATGAATAATAATCCACTTCAAGGGGGAAACCTTTGTTTACAATATGCTCCAATGCACAAGACAATATGCATATACAAATTATTCTCCTTTATTATAAATAGGAGAAAAAGTGAGCATGATGTAACCTACCACTAAGTTGACCTAACCATACAATTACTGACATGATTAATCCTCAATGGGGATTAATCCAATAACAACAATAATAATAATGACATGATTAATCCGTAATGGGGATTTAATCCAATAATAATAAGAATGATCTTCCCAGTTACATTATTTCAACACTCCCCCTTAACAAGAAGAGTATTCTTCATCAGCATCAGGCGAGAGAGGTTTGCATCATCAGTGGCATACGGAGGACAGTATCGTCAATATCATCTTGAAACATTGGCTAGCATATTTATGAGTCATTGAAAGTTTTCTTCATCGACAACATCATTATTCTCGAAAGAATGTTATCATCATCTGCATCAAATATGTATCAGTAAAAATGATACCTCATCAAAGCACTAGGCTGGCACATCACAGTACTACATTGGCTCAATGTCACAACGGTTAAGTTGGTAGCTCAATGTCAGTCACATCTTGCTTTATGTCTAACAAGTAGGTTAGAAGAAAGGAATATCACCATCTCGCTTTACGTCTAACAACTAGGTCAGAAGCGAGGAATCACAACGTCATGCTTTACGTCTAACAACTAGGTCAGAAGCATGACTCATCTTGTTTTACGTCTAACAACGAGGTCAGAAGCAAGGAACACATCAACATCTCACTTTACATCTAACAACGAGGTCAGAAGCGAGGAATCATCTTGCTTTACATCTAACAACTAGGTCAGAAGCAAGGAATCAACAACGTCATGCTTTACGTCTAACAACTAGGTCAGAAGCATGACTCATCTTGCTTTACGTCTAACCGCGAGGTCAGAAGCAAGGATCACACAGCGTCATGCTTTACGTCTAACATCGAGGTCAAAAGCATGACTCATCTTTCTTTACGTCTAACAGCGAGGTCAGAAGCAAGGATCACACAACGTCATGCTTTACGTCTAACAACGAGGTCAGAAGCATGACTCATCTTGATTTACGTCTAACAGCGAGGTCAGAAGCAAGGATCACACAACGTCATGCTTTACGTCTAACAGTGAGGTCAGAAGCATGACTCATCTTTATTTACGTCTAACAACTAGGTCAGAAGCAAGGAATACATACACTCCCCCTTTTAGGGACGGTCCTTTCGGACTATACCAAGCTTATCTTGAAAGTGTTCAAACTTTACACGAGATAGAGGCCTAGTCAACACATCAACAACCTGTTCATCCATGCTAATGTATTGGAGCTTCAAGGCTCCTCTCTGTACCATGTCGCAGATGAAATGATAGCGGATCTCTATGTGCTTCGACCTGTCATGGAACACAGGATTCTCTGTCATTTTAATGCAGCATTGATTGTCACATAGAATCGCGGTTGCTCTCATCTCCAAATCAAATAGGCCTGTCAGCAACTTTCGAAGCCATATAGCTTCGCAGCTAGCAGAACATGCGGCAATGTACTCTGCTTCCGCTGTGCTGAGAGCAATAATGGATT
>ML778213.1:186069-207471 GCA_009831015.1 Picea engelmannii
TCTCGATTTCTTAAGTGTTGCTTCTTCATCAAAGGTCACGTCCCTGCTGATCTCAATATGGCGGTGACCAGGTATGTAGATTCTGAAGGCTTTGGATACCTCACAGTATCCCACAAATATTCCCTTCTTTCTGGAGGGTTCCAACTTGTTTCTTTTCTCTTTCGATATATGGATAAACACTGGACAGCCAAATATTTTGAGATGGCTTACCTCTGGCTTCTTTCCAGTGAACATTTCTTCTGGGGTCTTGAACCCAAGTGCACTATGGGATAATTTGTTCTGCACATAAACAACTGCCATTGTTGCTTCTGCCCATAAGCACATAGGAAGATCTTGAATGGATGAGTTCCAATGCTCCTTTTGCTTTGTTGTCCCTCTTTGGAAAAGGGTTTTTGATGTTCTTCCCTTACGCACATCCATTGCATATGCCTTCTTGATCAACCTTGAGTTCTGGTAAACCTGTGACAGCTTTGCATATGTATGGTAGTGCCTTGTAGTTGATGTGGGCCAATATTCTATGCGAAAGTTCGCATGAGTTTTCGATGGCATGGGTCATAGCAGTTTCTGGGTGACCCTTCAGCTTATATAAACCATTTTCTTCACTTCCGATGACGATTGCTTCATTTAAGGTTTCTCCCTTAGCCCACATAAGAACTTCTCCATCTGTGACGACAACTCTATAGCCTTTCTTATTTAAAGCTGATATGGAGAGTAAGTTCTTCTTTAGGCCCGGTACATAGAGTGCGTCCTTCATTGTTATTGAGTTTTCTGAATCTAGCTTGTAGTTTGATTCTCCTATTCCCTTGATGGGATATTGATAATCATCTCCAAGAGTTACTTTCTGAGAAAAAATCTTTTCTGAAATACAAGAGAGAGTATTTTTCTTACCCGTCATATGCTTTGATGCACCACTATCAATGAGCCATGTGTCCTCTCCAGGTGATACAGATCCTGAGAGAGATGAGATCAAGACATGGTCCTTAATCATCTTCATAGGTGGTTCTTCATCTTCGGCAATGTGAGCATGTTGCCTTTTGTGCTTCCTCTTGTACTCTTCTTTTCTGACTGGACAATTATTCGCCTTGTGTCCCATCTTATCACAATGATAGCATTGTATAGATGAGAGATCTCATCCCTTGCTTTGTCCTTTCTTCTGAAAATTTCTTGAATGAGATTCTTGGTTGTTGAACTTGTTTGATGGTTGCGGTACTCTATGAGATTCCCTTTTGAAGTAGGGTTTCTTACTTCCTCCTTTTGTATGAGTAGCTAGGGCTTGATCATCGTCCCTTGCAAGTAGTGCTTCACGGTTGGCTACCCTTGTCTCTTCTTGGGTGCATTCTTCCCATAGGCTTTCAAACTATAGTTTCTCCTTTCTGCCACATACCGACTGGATGAAGGCATCCCAAGGTCTTGCGAGACCATTTAGGGTGGTTATTACAAATTCGTCTTCGTCGATGGTGTCTCCAATCGCTTTCAACGGTTATTTTATTTCGGAGATTCGGGAGAAATATTCTTGAATCATTTCTCCTTTCTGCATCTTGGTATTCTTCAACTAAGTTCTTAGATTCATCTTTCGATTGATGTTCTTTCCTTCATATAGTTTGTTTAGAGCATCGAACATCTCCTTCAGAGTTTTCTTTGACAATACATATGGGATCAGGTGGTCTTTGATTGAATCTGCAATGATTCTCTGAGCCCTGATTGAGTCCTTCTGATGCTTCACTTTCTCTACAACATCTTCAGGTTCCTCCACTTCTTCTTGGATAAATCTTGATAGGTCATTCTCTGCAAGGATCAGACCGATCCTATACTTCCAGGCACAGAAGTTGTCTATGCCTTCTAGTTTCTCAACAAGCTTTGTGCTTGCAGACATCTTGTACTTGCGGCAACAAAAATAACCAAAGATTGAAAATGCTCGAAATCAAATTTTGACTTTACCAGGAGGTGCGCTTGGATGAGGCGAGTAGCCTGGTGTCCTCGAATATAAGAAAATCCAACTTTTACCCTGTCAAATCTGATCTGCAGATTTCTGGACTGGTGCTTCTGGTACTTCTGGTACTGGTTTTCTGGTACTTCTGGTACTTTTGTGAAACTAGGGTTTCACTTTCCATGAGATCCAGCCACTGAAAAGGTGCGCTATAGGTGCCAAATTGATCCTGGGGGGAGGGTGAAACTTTCTAGGAGGTTAGGGGGCTGAAAAGAGATACTTTTTCAAACCCCTAATTTGCAGGTGCTGTAGCAGTGACATTTTTCTCTTGCAAATAGTGTTTCCTTCAGGTTGGCTCTGATACCATGTTAATGTTTATGCCATTATTATAGTTCTTTGCATTTCAATAGATAAGAGCATAATAAGAATAAGATCACTGAGAAATACACATTCACAAGAGACACAACATTTATCCTGGGAAACCCTCTAGGGGAAGAAAACCCAGCAAAAACTTCCTTATCATAAATAGCTTATACAATGTTCAAGAGATAACTCAAACCAATACATAAAGTCCTCCCCAAGAGATGCACCACTCTTCTTCTCCTCTCTCTGGTAATTGCAACTTGCCTCATAAGAGAAATGAGCAAGTGAGTTGTGTGTTTGAAGTGAGGCACTGGCCTCTTATTTATACAAAACTGGCACGTGTGAAAGGTCACAACTGGCAGGGCCGACCTCTCACTCTGGGTGGGTAAACCCACCTTTAATTAATTATGGGTCTTCCATAATAACTGTTGGGGTCGACTTCTTATTGTGCCCTTTATAATTGTTCGATGACCAATCCGCAAAAGGGGATTTGGTCCTTATACAACTACTGACATGATTAATCCTCAATGGGGATTAATCCAATAACAATAATAATAACAATGACATGATTAATCTGCAATGGGGATTTAATCCAATAATAATAATAATGCTCTTCGCAGTTACATTATTTCAACATATATGCTTTAAGGCTGAGTTAGGGGGGTTTATCAAGCTATTGTTCAATGTAAAATGATCCCCAAACAATACAAATCAAGAAAACACTAATGGTTATTATAAAACTTGTGTAAAAGATAATAGATTATTGTAATGTCCCCACTAAATATTTTGGGTTGTCTTAGTTAGTAGTGTAGACATTTCATCAAACACTTTGATGACAAACTCCCACTTCATTGTTGTATCAATTTAAGAGTGTTTTTGTGTGATGATTTTCGTCAAACACTTTGATGACAAACTCCCACTTCATTGTTGTAGCAATTTAAGAGTGTTTTTGTGTGATGAATTTCGTCAAACATTTAGTTAGGAGGGGATGATAACCACATAAGTGAAACAAGGCAAAAGGCACACATTTAGAGAATCATGATCCATTATCCAACTCAATTGCTTGATCACTACTTTCATGATAAGCGCATAAGGCATTAACACTTAATATGAAGTATTGAAACAAGTTACCTCATGTAGTTCAAGCACCATAGTCATTTGTTTTTTAAGAACCATGGATGTCATTTGTGGAACTGTTGTTTGTAATGTGGACCATAGGAGAAAAATCTTCTCAAGTTACCCCTAGATGTGAGGGGGTAACACTACCATCGAAGAGTCACGATACTCCCTTAATATTTGTTACTTCAACTTTTATTGAGGGCATAAAAATATTCTACCCCTGTACGAAAGCATATCTCTCTTCCACTTCCAATGTTCCATATAGCTCATCCCTTCCTTTATCCATCGTATTTTATGTCTAGCACTATTTCCATTTTGTCATTCACGGCAAGATTCTTCCAACCACATAGGAATGGACGATGTAATGTAATATAAACTCGAGGCTTCTTCTATACTAGAAAGGGCATTTGCTACCACATTGTCCTTCCCCTTTGTGTAGATTATTTCAAAATCAAACCCTTGTTTTTTTGCTACCCATTGTTTGTTGCTCTTATGGTGACAATCTTTGCTCCAAAAGGTACTTTAGGCTCGCATGGTCTATCTTGACTTTAAAATGCCTCCCAATGAGATATTGTAGCCATTATTTTATATCATGTAAAGTCGTTGCCATTTCTTTTTCATATGTATATTTCACCAAGTCTTTTCCCTTGAATTGTTTACTTTCAAAAGACAATGATTTCCCTTCTTGTATCAATATTGCTCCAATTCCTTGCCCCAATGCATCATATTCGACTATGAATGTTTTACCAAAATCAAGTATTGCCAATACTAGTGCATAAAACATGGCATCCTTTAAGAGTGTGAATGCAAAGGTATCCTCGTCATTCCATACAAATGATTTTTTCTTCAAGAGAGATGTGAGCAGGCTTGCAATGCATGCATAACTCTTAACAAATTTCCAATAATATTATGTAAGACCCAAAAATCCTCTAGACTCTTGATGTTCTTAGGAATAGGACATTTTGTGATAACTTGGATCTTTTGAGGGTCCACCTTAACCCATTCCCTTGAAACAATATGACCTAAATACTCTACTTCTTGTTTCCCAAAAGCACACTTGGATACTTTTACATACAATTGATTGTTCTCGAGAATTTGCAAGAATTATCCACAAGTTTAATGTGGTATTCCCATGATTTTTTATAGGTAAGTATATCATCAAAGAAAACCAACACAAATTTTCTAAGGTGGAGTATGTTATCCCCATTTATTAGGGATAACTAAGGAGATGATATCTTGAGGCCCTCAGGTTGCATACATGGAGTACCAAGAGACAGATGGATGACATCGTCCACTTGCACAGACAGAGGCCTTCCTCACCACCACATATCTCAAATTCACAACGATGGTATCTACCACACCAACTTGCTTCTGGAAGACATTGGATCTTGCTCCATGAGGTACAAGCCATGTATTATGGTGAGTGTCATTTTAATATTTGAGGCATTTGAGTATGTTGCATTTAAATTTGCTTTTGATTATGTGACGTATGCTTGGAAGTTATGCTCTTTTTCCTGTTTCACCTTGGTGGTTGACATTGCGCCCTAGTAAGTGGTCACCCTTAGGGATATGTTTGCTATTGGGGGTCCCCTTGACAAGTCATCATGCCATTCTCGATCATACTTACCATTTTCCACACTTCATCCCCTCATCTCCTTATCTTTTGAGATTTTTGGGTGTACTGACCCAAGAAGGGATTGTCCCTCATTTCATGGGAAGAAGGGGTTAAAGTTCTAGAGGTTATAGCTGGCAAAAGATAAAAGCCAATCATGAACCTTCTAGATGCTCGCCCAGGGATCCCGAGGACAATGAAATGTCTCTCATAAGAAACTGATGGGACCCATGAAAAATAAAAAATGCAAAAATGCCAACCAAGGTAGAGCATGTGTGGGAAATGTTTGTCATGCTTAGGTAGAAGTCGCACACATTGTCTTCAACTTGGTGAAGCATAATGTCACCAGGGCAGAGTCAAGGTGGGCATTGTTTTTCATGATTCGTTAGAAGCCCCACCTTAGCTTCAACCTGGAAACATCTTAAAAATAACAAAAGACAATAAATGGGCTTGAGAAAATGATGCATTGAAAATGAAGGTGCAATGCACCCTCTACAAAGGCACCCCATAAATGATACACTATGATCCCTTGTATGTCATGGACCCCATGCCCAAAATTATTTCCTCCATCCACTTCATCTTCTACACATGGATTAGAGGGGAGTCCACCTATGAAACACTCCTTTACTTAGGGGATGATTCACCCAATAGGTCACTTTGTCAACCCTCACATACATAAACTTGGCAAGTTGCATACGGTCCTTGAGAACTTGTTTAACTTGATGAGGTGGTTTTTGATGCACATGATTAGGTGACTCTTTTATTGATTTTATTTACTTATCGTGATATGTTTGACTTGATATCCTTGGAGGGCATATTCATTGTCTTTTCAGGACCTTGCTTAGTGGACAATTTTGGAGGAACAAGCCTAGCTTGGGCTTCCTTGGGGTGTGAATCCCACAAGATGGATACCATGATCCGCACACTGGACGATGATGACAGCTTTTGGAGGCTTGAGAAGCACCTTGGATGAACTCACCTAGCCCCTGCAAGCCCAACGTTTGGACTTTGGAGGTCAAACGCCACACTTAGAGAGGGCTTGACGTCACCCTAGGGGCTAGGGTTTGGTGTGGTGGTGTGGTTGACTTGACACTTGGCACTTTTTGGATGGAGAGAGACCTTAGCTTGATAGAGGAGACCCTAGTGCATGAGAGGGAGGCCTTTGGAGGCCCAATGTTTCATCTCTAAGCTCAACGATTTTCTAAAAGTGCCAAAACATTTCCCTAAAGGGGTGACATCATGCTTCTTTTAGGGTAAACATTTCTTATGTGCAAAATAAAATTGTAAATTGTAAAGGGGAAAAGTAATGGTTCTTGGCCCCTTACTTTGTGGTTTACTCTAAAGTTAAGTGCACATACAGTTTTAGGAGGATTTGTATAAATAAGAATCATTTCATTTCATTTCATCATAGCTCTCCCATCTTGGATAAGATACTTGGCTGAAATTTGCGCCCCTCTTGGGAAATTTTACCTATCTCTCTTTGCTACTTGCTCTTGTGATGGTTTGTCTTGGCTATTGGATGGAGAAGTGATGTGATATCTCTCTTGGAGGCTAAATCTTGCATTGTGGTATATTTTTCTTGGTTAAAGAGGAGTCTATCTTATTGATGCTTCGACTAGGTAAATGATATTTGCTTTGTTATTGCTTCTTTCTTAGTTACATGGTTAATTTGCTAAGATCTTGGGGAGTATAAGGGCATTCAACCCCATTAATCCTATCATAATTGTCTTGGATTAATTGTTGCACAAAGGGTTCCTAGGAGGAGTAAAAAGGTTTACACCCTCCTAATAGTTCCTTGCTAGCCTTGCTTGCCTTAGGAAGTAAAAGGGTTTACGCACCTAGGGAAGTGGCAAAGCTATCTCCTTCATTTAAAGACTCCATAACCCAATAGTTTTAGACACTAATCTCTTGCATTGGAGAAATAAAATCATTGCATTGGTATACGTGAAAATACGAGATATTGAAATTGTCTCAATTGAAATATTTTCTATGTGCTTTAAGCTTGCTAAGGCTCATAGGGCATCATGATTGGCTAAGGGTATCTACTTCTGTTATAGCATTAAATCTACAATCATTAGGGTTGCAACAAATTTCTCTCAAACATTTACTTCTGTTGTCTTTTCAACCATCAAAATTTGCTAGAAAGTTGCCATAATAATCTATTGGTCATTTAACATCTTTTGGGTGGTTTACTTGTAATTTTTGGTGGTTGGAATTCTCTATTGTAGAAATATTTTTCTACAGCCATAAGGATGTTATAATATCTCTGCAATAACATCATACAAAAACCCTCTAATACCACTAAAGTTTGCGTTAAAGTATTGGGAATTAACATACATGTTTTATGCTTCATCTCTCATTAAATCTTTGATGCTTTGAGTGGTTAAATATGCAGTAATTAGCTTTATTCTTTTTTGATATATATTCTTGTTTACTGCAGTAGTTTGGGACAACAATCTTAACTTGCTTGTCCACTTAATCTCCAGGATTGTATGCTCATCTCTTCTTATGTCTCGGGAAGGTACAACTATCTTCTGCAGGTACACTACTTCTTGACAACCTGCCCTCATCAACGAGACTTCATCCCAATGCTTTCATCTCTCCACAACTTGACCTATAGGGGCTTCACTTCCATAACCTCTCTTTCCATCTCATTTCCCCTAGGCCCTTCTGTTGGATTCCCCCCTTCTGTTGGATTTATCCTTCACTAAAGAAAGGGGAGGGTTTATATAAGGTGACAGTGGGTAGATTCTCCCATAGTTATCTCCATCTCGTGGATTGGGTCGAGATTTTACCAACCTACAATTTGTGCGATAACAGTTTGGTGTCATTGTCGGGGAGGATCTTGAATCATATTTCGTTCCCTAACGACACTTTGGCAAGCTTCCATCCCAAAGTCTCTACCCCTAACTTGCATGGTGACTCCACTCGAAGGACATTCCCCTTCCACCCTTGATGAGCTCTTTTCTAGGCTCATCTGGCGACTTCACCATCCCAAAATCCATCTTCCCGTAAGACTTTTTCCCTAGGAAGATTAAAGCCTTCTAAGGTTTACTGAAGAAGGCTTGCTCTCAAATCTCTCGTTGTCAAAACCCTTTTCCAAGGCACCCTTGCCCTTGCTATAATGGATCACCCTTGGGAAAAAGACCTCTACAAACCCTTAAACATGGCCACCATCCCCAGATATCCCAATTCCATGCCAAAAGAGTCTCACAAATGGTTGCCAAAGTTCTTGGGGAATAATGTGATCACAACTAATGATCATCTCTATGCCATGGGTCGAGATATGGAAAATGCAGAAGTAGAACATGAAGATGTAGCAATGAGATTGCTAGCCTCATCACTCATTGAAGATGCCCAATGATGGTTTAGGGGCCTTCCTGATAACCACGTAGAATCTTATGAAGATTTCACTAAGTTGTTCAAGAACATATGGACAACAAAGAAGGACAACAAAATGCTTGTAGCTCAGTTCAATCAGATAAAGAAGAAGGAGGATGAGACAATGGGTGAATTTGACAACATGTTTGAGAGATTGTACAACAAGATCCCGACAAATCTACGTCCTCCAAATGCAGTTGTTTGTCTCCTGTATATGAATGCTTCTAATGGGAAATTTGTTTTCATCTTGAAGGATAAGAAGCCCACCAGTTTGGCACAAGCCAAAGAGTATAGCACAAGGATTGAAGAGAACCTTCTTGACTCAAAGGTTGAACCTTTTCAGTATCCTCATGCCAAGATAGAAGAAAAGACCAAAGCTTCGAGTTGCATTACACTGGATCCAATTGCTCTCTTGACTCATAAGATAGACCAGATGAGTTCTCGGTTTGTCCGAGCTCAAAATTAGATCATGGGCCAATTAACCACTATGGAAAGAAATCAATCTCTCTTCAGACCTCAGTTTACTAAAAAACAGATATGCCAGAGGTTGGAAGCCAAAGCCTCAACAAGAGGTAAACACTTTTAACACATTGAACCTGGTTGGAATGGTCAACACAAAAGAAAAACCATGGTGTTCTCCTTGCCAATAACCTCATCAGGAGGATGAGCGTCCCCGACGTGATGAAGACTCCTCTGATGGTATAAACTTCATGGATATGATTTGCAACTTCTGAGAAGAAGATATTACTCAGGAACATGTTGACGAAGTCAGAAAAAGAGTAGGTAGAGAAGGACGACTCAGAGTGTTGAATCAGTTGACTGAGGATCAAAGAAAGGAATTGAGAAAAAATGAAGTTTTGACGTACACAAGAAGAAATAAGGATTTAGTTCCTCCATTACAACCTTCCACTACACTTCATCCAGAGGTGGAAGCTCCTTTTCCATCTATAGAGAAGGTGGTCCCACCACCCCCACCTCTAGTCGGTGAATTTCTTCCAAAACCAACTTTGATAGAAGAGGAAATTCAGTTGACTATATACGTGTCAGCTATGTTTGGAAAGTTGAATATGACAGTCCCTGTAATAGAAATGTGCAAGATCTCATCCGTAATAAGAGAAGTATTTAAGTTACTGAAAGTACCAACCAAAAAGGAGGACCCTCCAATAGTCTTGAATACCATGTATCTTGATCGACAAAAGAATAATAACCCTCCTTTCTATCTCTCTTTGGGGATGAATGGTCTCCATTTGAACAATTGTATGCTAGAATCCGGAGCCTCGACAAGTATGATGTCCTTGAAAGTATTGGAACAACTCAATTTAAAGACGAACCGACCTTATAGAAATTCCCGTAGTATTGATTCCAAGAAGGTCAACGTTTATGAGCTTTGTGAAGATGTTGAAATTTACCTGATTGACTTCCCTCATATGGACCTCATTATGAACATAGTAGTGATTGATGTTCTAGATGCTTGGGGGATGCTTCTATCAAGAAGTTGGTATGTTTCTCTTGAGGGTTTCCTCAGTATCGATCTCACCCACACACATATTCCCATGGGGGATGGCACGTTTGAGATTCTATATAGTCGTGAGAAGGCTGAGAAGCATGTGATGGATCCTAACAGTCCTGACTACATCAGTGAATGTGAATTTGATGTACCCCACCGGATCATTGAATATGATCCATGGGACCTACCTTTTGTGCAGGAAGAATGCATAGATACACTACTCCCAAGGACGAATGAGTACAAGGAGAAGCTAAAAAAGTTCCAAGGGAAAGAACCAATGTCCATCCAAATATTAAAGAAAAAGCTAAAGAGAACAAAGAATGTGAGAAAGTAATTAAAGATGTAGTCAACAAAGAACCTCCTTCATATCCTTTGATCCAGAAAGATCTTTTAAAAGACAATGGTTGAGTTATTTTACAATTTGGGAAAACTGATGAAAGAGGAAGAATTAAAGAGGAAACATAACAGCCATAAGATAATATACAGATCTAAACATAAGCATGAGGAACAACAAAACATAAAACACCAAAGTGATAATGGAGTTCAACAATATCGCTTACGTCTCCGAGCCTTTGTCTTAGTGGGTGAGGCTTTCTTATTTCTATTAAAAGATTTAAAAATACATCATAACAGTGCCAAAAAGGTTACAAATATATTTTCTCTTGTTCTACCATATCTCAAGAACCCAACAAAACTGGTGACACTAAAAATGGATGAACGAAGCTCCCAGAAATGGCTTGCAAAGGTGCTCTCCTCAATGGCTTCCCTGCATTAAAAATGGCTTTTGGCTCAACAATCCTTCAACATTTTCCTATTCTGAACCTCTCTTTTTGGATTTAAGAACCTCTAGTTTATATAGGCTTGAAGTTAGAAACAAAATCCCAACTTCTCCCCAATATCTAGCCTCAAAAAGGGCCCAAGATCCTCCAAAATGACAAAAATCTCTAAAAACTGCTAAGAAAATCAATAAAAATAATAAAATATAGTGGAAAACCCATTTTTGGCATAAATTAAGGGCATAGCCCCCTTTCTCTGTGCCCCTGGGCATATGGGGCACAACCATGTGTCATAGTGCGATGGTTCCCTCCTATTTTGGCTCCTGGTTACATGTGCATGGCCATATGGCCGCAGGCTCTAAGCTCCAACACCCCAACTGGATAGACCCCTACTGAACTAGCACCTGGTTATGCGCCCTGGTCGGCGGGCTAGCCTGACCGATTGGGCGCTAACCTTGAAATCCATGCTAACTGTCAATGGTGAAGGCATAAGGTATTTACACGGGACTGAGATCTGGGGGCTAAGCTCCATGCATATCCGCGCCATTGGTTTAATAGTGTGTGCATATGTGAAAGGGTCATATGGGACTGCGCCGAGGGCTGGGGCCTAGCCCCAGCCCTATCTTCTGCCGACTAAAACAATAATGCAACTAAAATATTAACTGCGCCACCATAGGTTAAGAACTACCATGTAGGTGGGCTGGTAGCCCGGCCTACGTGAAGACTCGGCCAACCATGGAGGTCAGGGGTTCGACCGCCATAGACTCCATATAATTTGGCAATACAACGAGCTAATAAATGGGTGTCATGTGGCAGCCCATGAATGGGCCACGTGACACCATACCATTCGCCAAATAATTTCCATGTGTCATACGCTGATTCATCCACCTGTCAGTTTTCATGGCCAGTTAGCAACCTGCCAACTCACTGCCATATCATCTCATGCCAATTGTACCTGCCACGTCAGCCCGTGCCACATGTCACCCTTGCAATGGTGCCACGTGTCACGATCTGACTTGTACAAAACTGCACCTGCCCATATAAGCGCCAATGAACCCTACCATGTCATTTGTATGACCGTACCGCCTGTACAGTCAGCTAACACACCAACACTGTACAGACTGTATAGTCAACATTTTTTTTGCTTGTTTGACGAAACGAACAGATCGCAATATCTTTTGCATATGATGTTTGTTTGATCCCATTCAAGTTGCGTTGGGTTCGTATCGACAAGGCCTACACACACATCCATTTTGAAGCCATTCCGGGCACTTTGATTTTTAGGCCTTCTTCGACCCATTTTGGTCCCGAGATCCAATTTTGAATCACACCTCCCCACTAAAGACCTTTTGGTCCTCAAAAAAGTTATTGACCAGTCATCAAGTGAGGGATAGGCCACCCCACTTGTTCTCTATCTTTAAACTCTTTCCTATGCACATGTCTCATCAAGATCAATTGTAAAACAATCATGATAACTGAGAACATATTGTTAGCCATTTGTACTCTGTCACATCTTACTGAAGACACTATCATCCATGTTGACAAAATTACTAATGATAACATCAGAAATATGATTGCAAATGAGCTACTATGTTTGTAATATTTTCACAACATTAGCTTATCTTGAAGCAAAGTGTGATTGATATTCCATTCTACAATCATCTCTTGTTCTTGCTTAAGATCAATTACTTGATTTGAAACAATTATATGTTTGTTGCTTGCATG
Source organism: Picea engelmannii (assembly GCA_009831015.1). Lineage (NCBI taxonomy): Eukaryota > Viridiplantae > Streptophyta > Pinopsida > Pinales > Pinaceae > Picea > Picea engelmannii. The sequence continues at coordinate 198,480 of ML778213.1, forward strand.
AGCCGCCTTTCTTAATTGTTCCATTGTTTGAAGAGATTGATTTGCTTTTAGATAATGAGCATGTACAACAAATTCTTTGTCTGCTTTGATTAAGTGATATTGATTATGTTCCCTGTAGAATATTGATTTGAGATCATACAAATAAGGATTGCCTAAGACCATTCCACATTCACTGAGTAGCACAACATCACAGTGGCCTACGTCTCTGAGCCTTTGTCTCAGTGGGTGAGGCTTTCTTATTTCTGTTCAAAGCTCTAAAAATACATCATAACAGTGCCAAAAAGGTTACAAACTGATATGGTGTTGTTCTACCAGATCTCAAGAACTCAGCAAAATGGACGACACTAAAAACGGATCAACGAAGCTCCCAAAAATGTCCCACAAAGGTGCTCTCCTCAATGGCTTCCCTGCATAAAAATGGATTTTCGCTCATTAATCCTTTAGCATTTTCCTATTATGAACATCCCTTTCTGGCTTCAAGAACCTCTGGTTTATACAGGCTTGAAGTTGGAAACAAAATCCCAACTTCTCCCCAAGATCCAGCCTAAAAAAGGGCCCAAGATCCTCCAAAAATGACAAAAATCTCTCAAAATTGTTGAGAAAATCAACAACAACCATAACATATAGTGGAAAAACCCATTTTTGGCATAAATTTAGGGCGCAACCCCCTTTCTCTACGCCCCTGGGAATATGGGGCACCTCCATGTGGCCTAGTACGCTGGATCCCTCCTATTCTAGCTCCTAGTTACATGTGCATGGCCATATGACCGCAGGCTCCAAGCTCCAACACCCCAACTAGATAGACCCCTATCAAACTAGCACCTGGTTATGCGCCCTGGTCGACGGGCTAACTCGACCGATTGGGCGCTAACCCCGAAATCTGTGCTAACTGCTAATGGTGAGGGCATATGGTAGTTACACGGGACCGAGATCTGGGGGCTAAGCTCCATGCATATCCGTACCATTGGTTTAAGAGTGTGGGCATATGTGAAAGGGTCATATGGGACCGTGACGAGGGCTGGGGTCTATCCCCAGCCCTATCCTCCATCGACTAAAACAATAATGCAAATTAAATATTAACCGTGCCACCATAGGCTAAGAACTACCATGTAGGTGGGTTGGTAGCTCGGTCTACGTGAAGACTCGGCCGCACATGGAGGTCACGGTTTTGACCCCCATAGACTCCATATAATTTTGCAATACAACGAACCAATAAATGGGTGCCACGTGGCACCGTACCATTCGCCAAATAACTGCCATGTGTCATACTCTAATTCGTCCACCTGTCAGTTATCATGCCCAGTCAACAACCTGCCAACTCACTGCCACGTTAGCCCGTGCCACATCATCTCATGCCAATTGTACCTTCCATGTCATCCCATGCCACGTGTCACCCTTGCAGTGGTGCCACGTGTCACGATTTGACTCATCCACAACAACACCTGCCCAAGTCGGTGCCAACGCACCCTGCTATGTCAGTTGTACGACCGGTATAGTCAGCCACCAAGATCAACTGTAAAACAATCATGATAACTGACAACATATTGTTAGCCATTTGTACTCTGTCACATTTTACTGGAGCCACTATCATCCATGTTGACAACATTACTAATGATAACATCAGAAATATGACTGCAAATGAGTTAATATGTTTGTAATGTTTGCATGACATTAGCGTATCTTGAAGCAAAGTGTGATTGATATTCCATTCTACAATCATCTCTTGTTCTTCCTTAAGATCAATTACTTGATTTGAAACAATTATAAGTGTGTTGCTTGCATGAGCCGCCTTTCTTAATTGTTCCATTGTTTGAAGAGATTGATTTTCTTTTAGATGATGAGCATGTACAACATATTATTTTCCTGCTTTGATTAAGTGATATTGATTATGTTCCCTGTAGAAGATTGATTTGCGATCATACAAATAAGGACTGCCTAAGACCATTCCACATTCACTAAGTGGCACCACATCACATGTTACCTCGTTCACAAACTTAGATGAAATTGCAAACTTTAATGTGCATTGTTTTGCTATGTGCAATTGATGATTGTTGTTTATCCATTCAAGTGAGTAAGGATTATGATGTTCTGGAGTGTTTAATCCCAATTGTTTAACCAATTCCTCTGAAATCAAGTTAGATTGAGATCCACTATCTATCAATGTGTCGACCATAGTATGTCTCATTATGACCCTTAAGTGAAACAATTTACTTCTAGCATCAAATCCATCACCAATTTTACTTGTCAAACCAACCAATGAGACTTTGGATTCATCACCCGAATCCGATTCCAAGTCTGTTGGTCATGTTGTTGCTGCAACCGTTTGCCTCCCTTTCCATTCTTTGAACCACTTTTGTCTCTTCTCGGGATGCAATTGCCAGCAATGGTCCTCATCACGCCCTTCCTTCTTGCAATGCTTGCAAGAGGGCTTCTCTTCCTTTCTTGTCACTAAATTTTCCTTCTTGCCATTCCGCTTTCTTTTTTCCTCTTAACTTGAAGACGGTTCCCCTGATACCCCAACCCCTATTTTCCCTACTTCAATGTATGTTGATTGAACAGAAACCTCATCAATATTAGTAGGTCCAAGCATAAATACAATGTTATGAATATGTGCAGGTAAACCTCCTATATACTTCATAAGAGTTTCTTGGGTATGTAAAGGAATATCTAACATCAATGCCATTTTATGAAATCTATCTGTGTATTCTTGCACTGTTTGTCCTTTTCTTAGTTTAAGACCTTGCCATTCAATTAAGGATTTTTCTTTATAATCCAAAGGATAGAATTGCTTTCTAAGTGCAGAACTAAAAACTTGCCATGATGGAAATACATTACCCACTTGTTGTGTGCCATTTTGCAACTTTCTTTGCCACCAGATGAGTGTTGTGCCTGCAAGATGAAGTGATGCCAACTTGATTTGAGTTGCCTCATCCTTGATTTGTTGCAGACTGTAATAAACCTCCATCTATATGACCCATTTATCAAGCCTCTCTGCATTGACTTCACCATCATACATGGGTAATTCAAACTTCACATCAAGCTTAAGTAAAGGCACATCATGTTTATGCTTATGGGAATGTTTTCTTGCGGTGGATTTGGAACTTGAACTTGAAGAAGAATAAGTTGATGGAGAAGAAGGAGGTGAAGGAGGAGTTTGAAGATTCACCTAGAATCGGCCTCTTTCGTTCCAAGTAATCCTCATACAAAACCTTCATCATCTTCGACATGGCGGAGAAAGTCTTTCGAAACACTTTCTCATCATGAGAAAGTCCCTCTTTCGATGCCATCTTCTCACTTTGAGAAGTTCTCTTTCTCCATCCAATCAATGGATTCTCTTCAACAAGCTCGCCTTCACCAAAATTCATCTTTTCCCTGGTAAAACTCAAAAACCAACCATCAACTAGCTCTGATACCACTTGATCTGAAAAGATCTTTTAAACGACAATGGTTGAGTTATTTTGTATGAGTTATATTACCATTTAGGGAAACTGATGAAAGAAGAAGAATTAAAGAGGAAACATAGAAGCCATAAGATAATATACAGATCTGAACATAAGCATGAGAAACAACAAACCATAAAACACCAAAGTGATAACGGAGTTCGACAATCTCGCCTATGTCTCCGGGCATTTGTCTCAATGGGTGAGGCTTTCTTATTTTTGTTCAAAGCTTTGAAAATACATCATAACAGTGCCAAAAAGGTTACAAAATTATCTGGTCTTGTTCTACCAGATCTCAAGAACCTAATAAAACTGACGACACTAAAAATGGATGAACGACGCTCCCATAAATGGCTCGCAAAGGTGCTCTCCTCAATGGCTTACCTGCATAAAAATGGCTTTTGGCTCAACAATCCTTCAACATTTTCCTATTCTGAATTGCCCTTTTTGGCTTCAAGAACCTATGTTTTGTATAGGCTTGAAGTTGGAAACAAATTCCCAACTTCTCCCCAAGATTTGGCCTAAAAAAGGGCCGAAGATCCTCCAAAAATGACCAAAATATCTCAAAATTGCTGAGAAAATAAAAAAAAATCATAACATATAGTGGAAAAACCCATTTTTGGCATAAATTAAGTGTGCAGTCCCCTTTCTCTACGCCCTTGGGCATGTGGGGCACCTCCATGTGGCGTAGCGTTGGGCTAGTGCTCTATCTCCCTCCTATTCTGGCTCTTGGTTACATGTGCATGACCATATGGCTGTGGGCTCTAAGCTCCAACACCCCAACTGGATAGATCCCTACCGAACTAGCACCTAGTTATGCACCCTGATCGACGGGCTAGCCCGACCGACCGGGCGCTAACCTTGAAATCCACACTAACCGTCAATGGTGAGGGCATATGGTATTTATACGGGGTCGAGATCCGGTGGCTAAGCTACATGCATATCTGCGCCATTGGTTTAAGAGTGTGGGGATATGTGAAAGGGTCGTATGGGACCGCGCTGGGGGCTGGGGGCTAGCCCCAGCCCTATCCTCCACTGACTAAAATAATAATGGAACTTAAATATTAACCGCACCACCATTGGTTAAGAACTACCATGTAGGCAAGCTGGTATCTCGACCTACGTGAAGACTCGACCGCCCATGGAGGTCATAGGTTCGAGCCCCACCGACTCCATATAATTTTGAAATACAACGAACCAATAAATGGGTTCCACGTGGCATCCCATGACTTGGCCACGTGGCACCATACCTTCGCCAAATATCTGCCACATGTCATACGTTGATTCATCCACCTGTCAACTGTCATGCCTAGTCAGCATCCTTCCAACTCACTGCCACGTCAACTCATGCCAAATGTACCTACCACGTGTCACCCTTGCAGTGGTTCCACATGTCACGATTTGAGTTGTCCACATCTTCACCTGCCCACGTCAGCTGTACGAACGGTACAATTAGCTTCCACGTCAGTACAGATTGTACAATCAACATTTTTTTTGCTTGTTTGATGAAATGAACAAATCGCAATATCTTTCGCATACGACTTCCGTATGAGACCGTTCAAGTTGCGTTGGGTTCATATGAACGAGTTCTATGCACACATCCATTTTGAATCCATTCTGAGAACTTTGATTTTTAGGCCTTCCTGGACCCATTTTGGTCCCGAGATCTAATTCTGGATCACACCTCCCTACTAAATACCTTTTGGTCCTCCAAAAGGTTACTTATCAGTCATCAAGTGCGGGATAGGCCACCCCACTTGTTCTCTATCTTTAAATTATGTCCTGTGCACATGTCTCATCAAGATCAACTGTAAAACAATCATGATAACTGACAACATATTGTTAGCCATTTGTACTCTGTCACATCTTACTGAAGCCACTATCATCCATGTTGACAACATTACTATTGATAACATCAGAAATATAGTTGCAAATGAGCTACTATATTTGTAATATTTTCACGAAATTAACTTATCTTGAAGCAAAGTGTGATTGATCTTCCATTCTATAATCATCTCTTGTTCTTGCTTAAGATCAATTTCTTGATTTTAAACAATTATAGGTGTGTTTCTTGCATGATCCGCCTTTCTTAATTCTTCCATTGTTTGAAGAGATTGATTTTCTTTTAGATGATGAGCATGGACAACATATTCTTTTCCTACTTTGATTAAGTGATATTGATTCTGTTCCATGTAGAAGATTGCTTTGCGATCATACAAATAAACACTGCCTAAGACCATTCCACATTCAATAAGTGTCACCACATCACAAGTTATCTCGTCCACAAACTTAGATGAAATTGCAAACTTTAATGTCCATTGTTTTGCTATGTGCAATTTATGATTGTTGCTTATCCATTCAAGTGAGTAAGGCTTATGATGTTCCTGAGTGTTTAATCCCAATTGTTTAACCAATTCCTCTGAAATCAAGTTAGATTGACATCCACTATCTATCAATGTGTCGACCTTAGTATGTCTCATTATGACCCTTAAGTGAAACAATTTACTTCTATCATCAAATCCATCACCAATTTTACTTGTCAAACCAACCAATGAGACTTTGGATTCATCACCCGAATACGATCCCAAGTTTGTTGGTCGTGTTGTTGCTGCAACTATTTGCCTCCCTTTCCTTTCTTTGAACCACTTTGGCATGTTCTCGGGATGCAATTGCCAACAATGGTCCTCATCATGCCCTTCATTCTTGCAATTCTTGCAAGAGGGTTTCTCTTCCTTTCTTGTCACTGCATTTGTCGTCTTGCCATTCCACTTTCTTTTGTCCTCTTTCCTTGAAGACGATTCCATTGATACAACAACCCCTATTTTCCCTACTTCAATATATGTTGCTTGAACATAAACCTCATCAAGATTAGAAGGTTCAAACATAAATACAGTGTTACGAATATGTGCAGGTAAACCTCCTATATACTTCATAAGAGTTTCTTTGGTATGTAAAGGAATATCTAACATCAATGCCATTTTACGAAATCCATCTGTATATTCTTGCACTGTTTGTCCTTTTCTTAGTTTAAGACCTTTCCATTCAATCAAGGATTTCTCTTTATAACCCAAAGGATAGAATTGCTTTCTAAGTGTAGAAATAAAAACTTGCCATGATGGAAATACATTACCCACTTGTTGCATGCCATTTTGCAACTTGCTTTGCCACTAGATGAGTGTTGTGCCTGCAAGACGAAGCGATGCCAACTTGATTTGAATTGCCTCATCCTTGATTTGTTGCACACTGCAATAAACCTCCATCTGTCTGACCCAATTATCAATCCTCTCTACATTGACTTCACCATCATACATGGGTAATTCAAACTTCACATCAAGCTTAAGTAAAGACATATCATGTTTATGTTTATGGGAATGTTTTCTTGTGGTGGATTTGGAACTTGAACTTGAAGAAGAAGAAGTTGATGGAGAAGAAGGAGGTGAAGGGGGAGTTTTAGGAGGATCCTCTCCTTCTTCATTTTTGACCTTTGAAGATTCACATAGATTCGGCCTCTTCTGTTCATACAAAACCTTCATCATCTTCGACATGGCGAAGAAAGTCTTTCGAAACTCTTTCTCATCATGAGAAAGTCCCTCTTATGATGCCATCTTCTCACTTTGAGAAGTTCTCTTTCTTTATCAAAGCAATGGATTCTCTGCAACAAGATCACCTTCACCATGTTTCATCTTTTCTCTGGTAATCATGCAAACTCAAAAATCAACCATCAACTAGCTTTGATACCACTTGATTCGAAAAGATCTTTTAAACGACAATGGTTGAGTTTTTTTGTATGAGTTTTTTTACCAATTAGGGAAACTGATGAAAGAGGAAGAAGTAAAGAGGAAACATAGCAACCATATGATAATATACAGATCTGAACATAAGCATGAGTAAAAACAAACCATAAAACACCAAAGTCATAACGAAGTTCGACAATCTCGCCTACGTCTTCGGGCCTTTGTCTCAGTGGGTGAGGCTTTCTTATTTCTGTTCAAAGCTTTAAAAATACATCATAAAAGTGCCAAAAAGGTTTCAAACTGATATGGTCTTGTTCTACCAAATCTCAAGAACCCAACAAAACTGATGGCACTAAAAACGAATGAACGGAGCTCCCAGAAATGGCTCACAAAGGTGCTCTCCTCAATGACTTACCTGCATAAAAATGGTTTTTTTCTCAATAATCCTTCAACATTTTCTTGTTCTGAACCTCCCTTTTTGGCTTCAAGAACCTCTATTTTATATAGGCTTGAAGTTGGAAACAAACTCCAAACTTCTCCCCAAGATCTAGCCTAAAAAAGGGCCGACGATCCTCCAAAAATGACCAAAATCTCTCAAAACTGCTGAGAAAATCAATAAAAATCATAACATGTAACATCCCCGGTCACCAACAGGCCGGGCCATGCTACTCTAGAACACTCTTTCATGCTCTGATACCAATTTGTAACATCCCCGACCACCAACAGGCCGGGCCATGCTACTCCAAAACACTCTTTCATGCTCCGATACCAATTTGTAACATCCCCGACCATCCATCTCGGGGCACACTACGCTAGAGAACACATACATTTTCTGTGTGGAACATACTGTAACATACTCAACATCCAAACTGAGCTATGCCACATACCTATTTCAAACTGCATGCAATTAAAACATATCCACACATACAAAACTCTTGCAGAAGCTTTATATATAAAACGTGAATAGACAAATACGTTATGTAAATGCACAGATTCACACTGAAATAATAGTAAACATAAACATGCAACATATACGTGCAATACTCATAATCATACAGACAATTATGATCACGCATATGATAAACCCATAAAATTAACACGTAAATAACAATGCAACATGTAAATTTATCACACAGTTAACTCTTATGTTTTAAGAAGATCACCAATTGCGTGCAGACCGTCCACGAACCTTCCAGAATTAGAACACACTATTCATCACTCTCAACAGTGAGTCACCCTCGAGGTGGGACTAAACTCCACCCGGGTAAAGGGATTCCTGACCAGGCTAAAGGATCAGGGACAACAGGAAAGACTCAGTCACAGGTGCCTGCTCAAACTATCTGCCTACAATCTCTCATCCCCCACATGTCTATCCCACCCAAGAAAGTGTGCCCCTTCTCTGCTCAACAGTCCCTCAGCTGCCTCACTTCCCTTCCAGGGCTTCAACAACAGGCCAGACACGAAGTATCAGAGCCCTGCAGCTGTAGTTCAACACCTTCAGGAAATCAATTTCCAACAATTCTCTCACCCAGAGAGAAATTTCTCACGGGCATGACAACCTGCCTCTTCAATATCCCATGGGCCTAACAACCCGCTTATTCAGTACAACTTCCTAGCTAACCAACTACACCAACCTCTGTGGCCATGGAAACAAGCTCGGTATAGTGACAGAAAGTATGGAGGATAATTGACTGCGTGAGTGAAAATGGTCATGGCATCATGGTTGAATGATGGTAAGTGTAAGTTTTAAACCTGCGAAGTAAAGCAATGCATATATATTCTTAAGCAATACAGAAATTAATCAATGGCTCATACACA